>JAHREE010000169.1:1173395-1249089 GCA_033628505.1 Tringa tobata | reverse complement strand
ATTTTAGATAAATTGCTTTATTTACTGCAAACTTATTTTGCCTTTGCATTTTATTTAGTTATTTCTAAGAAACAAGACAGAATATAATGTGATCTGCATCTCTATGTTAATAAAACCATGCTAGCCTCTTTCCATAAACAACACCATAAAGCATAAATACAAAATGGAAAACAAATGGAAATATAATGCCACTGTGAAGCAAACGAATCATCCCTAAAACAGCAGAGATAGATCTCATCCAGTAGTCCATTCATTCTTTATAGAAAAGAAATAAAAATATTCCTAGGTGAATCAGATTAAAAAAGGAAAAAAAAAAAACACAAAACACCCTCAGCAGCTCTGAAAGGTTGTAAAGCACGAAATTCCTTTGATTTATGAAGGCAGCGTCCACCACATTGAGCAAAACAACTCAGCATGCCGGGACCCTTTTCCCTGAAATTCCTTTATTAACACAACCTAGCTCTGCTAGTGAACAAAAGCAGTGGTGCGGTGTGTATAAATCATTAATACTATGCTGTGCAATGGCTGAATTTCCTGTGTGAGCTGGAAAGCCTTCCTACACAACAGGGATTTTGGGGTCGGAATTGGCTGCTATGAAATGTACTTCATCATTCTCCGCGTTTGACGCTTCCCAATAGCTTTGTACTTTTCCTTTCCTTTCTCTCCCCCAAGCCCAGCAACTGCAGCAGAAATTTATTGGATTTTATGTCTGCAAATAAAGGAAGAGAAAGGAAGGAAAGAAGCAAACAAGCCCATTTAGAAGTGGAATCTTGTCTTTCATTTAAAGACAGGTTGTGTTCAAATAAAATCTACTGCTAATGAATAACATTTGAATTTTCAAAAATTTTAGTTTACCACTTTAAACTGAAAAAGAAACTGAAAAACTTACTGAAGGTTGGGTTAGTCTTAACAAAATAAAAATTAAAAAAAATCAACTATCACGAAGAATGTGACACCTCGCCAAATTACATAATTTTCTAGTGGAGCACTTTTTTTGCTGGTGTCTTTTTTTTTTTTTAAAGCAGGCAGAAAGAAGGGCAATGTCTGGGCATGAGGAGCTCCTGAAGTTAGCTGTATCAGTATTTTTACTTTAGGTGTACCAAGTATCTTTCCACAGAGCAACAGGCAGTTTCATGTGCATGTGCTAACTGTGGTATTCGAAGTGGAACTGGAAAAGATGGTAGCAACGGGAAAGAAAAAATAAGCCAAAACTCTTGGAATTGCAATCTGAACACTCCTGTATTCTTGCAACAAAACACACTAAACTTGGATAGAGAACATCAAAACTAATTATCTCACCTCTGAAGTACACACAATGCAACAACAAAAAAGTTGGATGTTTTCTCAAACTTTGAAATGAAATAGCAAGTAGTCTGGATAAAACATTCTGCACTAAAATACTCCTTTGGGGGCTAGACTTAGTAAAGAGTATGGCACAAAGAGTAATGTTGAAAAAGCAGTCTCAAACCATATGCTACCCATCAGGAAAAGTGACACATATTATAAAGGTAACTAAGGATACAATCGGTCTTTCCGCTGGGCCAGATCATGATTCTGAATGCGTCAAGTACCACCGACAAACAAATTTATCGCCATCTAAACAGTAAATATTTAAGACACTTGGAATGCAGTTTTGCAAAAGTGAACGAGCTAAAGTCAGAACAGGGAAACAATCCAGTGTGCCATTTTACACTTCTGCAGCCATCCAGCAGGCTAAAGATTACAAGAATAAGCCTGCAATGCATGCAGAAGTCCCTCTGCATTACACAGTAATGACATTCTGAACGGAAATAAATGAAGCCCCTGCAGTGCTATTCTGTCAGCTTTTGAAAGTAAATAACTTCACTTCTGACAAGAGAGAGACATTTTTTTTCCTCCTCCTGCCATAGAGCATTAATTGAGCCATGCAGCCATCTAACATCCCAGAGACAGGAGTAATACATGACAAGAAAAAAAACCTCAAGAAAGGAGGGGACACTCATTGAATATATGGGCTGCCTGGCTTCTTTTTGCCCCCAAATTTCCACACTAGCTCTGTTTTGACAAGATCTTATTCTCTGGGAGAACTTTTAGCAGGTTTGTTATCTCCCTCCGTAATGCTTACTGAAACTTATTGCAAACAAATACTTTAGATTCACACTGTCTTATGAAAGATGGTGCCATTATGAAAATACAAGCTGGTATTTTAAAACTTATCACTCCTTGTTTGTGAAGAAAGTTCCATGTTCATAATCAATACCTATAATTAAATATTTAATTTATAAAAGGCTTACTGGTTGTAAGAGATAATGAAGATAGCTATAAAAGAGGCTATGAGAATCAAACCACAGAAGCAGCCTTCAAAACTACATAATAATAATAAGTGTTAGTACAAGTCAGTAAGGAATTGAGGCAAGGCATATCATAACCATAAGAATATAAACAACTCACAAATATATATGAGATGATACTATTAAATTTATGCAGTTACAAAAAAGGCATACTCAAGATACCACAGATCGGAAGACCAACACTTTTTGCTGTGTTTTGATATAAAGGGTCAAAACGTAAATTTAAAAAATAGTCTAAGATGAAAGCACTTGCATTCTTATTCATGAGCCCCTGAACATCACATTTTTTTCAATTCTAAAGTACCACATGCTTTCTTTCCGTATCTGGGGGGAAAATAAAAATCAGGGACTCACTGTGAATGAAAAATAATTCACTCAATGCTTCAGTTCTTAATACAGTATCTAATTTTGATTCTGCATGTGTTCAACACAATGAGAAAGAACAGGATCAAAACACAGCGAGATCTCTCCACAGCTGGAGCCTGCTATAGTGCAAAAGACCAAAGGCCCAACTACAACTAGTCAGGACACTATCGGCATTAGATATGCTATTTTCTCTAATTAAATTCACTGGGCTGCTGCACTGACGGAGTAGGAGGGGAAGCAAAATGTAAAAGAAGTCAATGTTGCTGCACTAGGCAACTCAGAAGTAAATGAGCAATGCTAGCAAAGAAATGACAGGACTTCCTCAGGAGAACTCTTGTACTACACATCACACTTTAAAACTTATAATCAATTGCACATACACCTTTAAAAGGCAGGAAAGCCTGAAGGATTCTTAGACGGTGTTGACTTCTCCTTTCCACAAACATCATTCTAACTCTATAAAGCAAAGTGATAAATTCTAGTGTCACAATTTTCATCACTTCCATTTATACTACCTATTAAATACTTCAGAAATATTTTGAACAGAATTAACATTAACATGATGACAGTATTTATTTCCCAGTTCAGAAATTACACAAAATGAAAACCAGAAAACTTCAGTCTAGTTTTGCATAGCTACTGGTCAAAAAAAATCTAAATAAACTAAATGAAATATCTACTCCTTGCCCTGAGAAAAAACCCAGCTTAAGTAACCAACACATACTTTCCCCAGCATAAAATACCACACCAAATATTTCTTCCAGAAAATAACCATCCATATACATATTTAGCAAATACCAATAAACAGTGACAACTTACGAATAGCTCACAACAGAAAATCCAGCCACCACTTTTCAGCTGAAGTGTTCTAAAGTGTTCAAGAAGCCCAGTTATAAAAAAAAAATTATTCTAAGCCAAAAATATTCACCTGCTTCTGTCACGTGGAAGCTCCTTTGAAACTTATCTTGCTCTTATATTCCAAAGCAGCAAGTAACCTCCTTATCTGATTCTGGTTGTTTGAGGGGGGTCTATTTGGGGTTGGTTTTTGGTGGTGGTTTTTTTTTTTGGTCTATTTTTTTGCAGGGGCTGTTTTTTTCCTTCTAGTATTCAAAAAGGGAGTGCTTAAGTAAAGCACCTCCTCTCACTATTGTGCGAAGAGACTGATCTTGTTTGACAAGGCTGTAGTTTAAAGCCCCAAACTAGCTCTTATTCAGAATGAGTACTGCTATAGCACTTGATCTCTAAGCCACTTCTCATTAGTCTCTGGAAAACAACAAAACAGCTCTTGTGAGACAAAAGATACGTAAACATTTAAATTTGTCTTGAAGCAGAGGCGGAGTCTCAAATACCAGTTTCAAAGTTTATTGGGGAATACCTAATGATCTTATTTAGCCTAATTAAAACAAACAGCACATCAAGTCATCATTCCTTATTTCTGCATTCACAGTATTTCTGGATGCAACGATTACACTCTCACCTTTTAAGGTCAGTTTCACTCACTCATAAACTAAAATTCTCTAAAACTGCCACATTGCCCCCCAGGTGCAAATGCATCCACATGATATTGTTTGTTACATGGCAATTCCTTTGTTTGTTTTAACAGAGTACTATAATTTATCTGATAAAGTACAGGTTTTTACCCTACACATATGAATAAACAAACACTATATTTCTCTTGGGGCAGTGAAGCTGGCTAAATGAATCAGAAACCCCTGAAAAGATTGCCTACCCTCAGTCCATCAGCTACTGGACAATTATTCAAGGCCCAGCTGTAAGAAAAACAGATGGTGAGTGAGCATTAGTAACGTGGGTTTCTTTTCACTCATGCAGTCATAAACGGAGGTTCTATGTTCTCACATGAAAATTGCCATGAAATAGCAGAGTGAGGAACAAAACTGTGCAAAGACTCCAATTTGTAAGCTAACAGATGCTTAAAATTTTCGTGAGCTTAAGTCAGATTAACTGATTTTACAGGAGAGCCACAGAGTGAGTACTTATAAATGGACTAGGTAAAGAAAGGCAGTGTTCTCATGATAGGTTCAAACAGTACCATCATAAAACATCAGTTATTGAATTCAACTACTTTACCTGATCCTTTGAAGACTCATTAAAGTATAAAAGGTAAAAGGCATACTTAGAACTGTAACTGCAATGGTGGCATTTAGCAATTGATGTGCCTATGCTCTGTCAGAAAAAGGTAAATTGTACCCAGGATCTGTTCATCCATTTTAATTCTTTACAGAATTTTAGCACAAAGATAATCTGCTCTAATCCTTATTCTATTATTGACACTATTGACTACATCAATTGAAAATGCTACCAAATAAATCAACGTTGAATTAAGCCATGGAGAAAGAACGTGGTGAAAAGTCTTTCAGACTCCTATAAATCATTGGATCCAGAAGCACGACATAAGTAACTGAGTGGGGAATTGAGCTTTTCTCCATAGTCATAATGCTTAAGGCCCAAATAAAATTACACTAATGTACCATGTAAGCCCTAATGGAATAGCTGGGGTAGAGATGGAGGGTTTGTTGGGTTTTGTTTTGTTTTCACGGTGGATTCTTTTCATCACTGATACGAGAGCTGTACCGGGAACTACTACTTTCTTGTTAAAGACAGAAAAGGTTGATATTGAAGTTTCAGTTCAATTGTTTTCGATCTGTGAATGTCCACTATGAGCAATTGCTCCATTTAAGAGGAATTACCCTTTGTACAAACCACTTCACTATTTAAAACAAAGCACATTTATCATCATTAAACATAAAAAAAAAATTACAAATTTTAAAATAATGACAGCAGCACTGGACATTATGACAGGGAATATTACATGATGTTTCAAAACAACAGTTGACTTTGTTACTTTACTCAGAAAATACCAACTAAATAACCCTATGCCCAAGCAAACATATATCATAGGGAAATATCAGTTAACAGAACTAAGCCTTCATTAATATACGCTAAATCCCAATTTACAAGCAGTCAAAATTTTGCTGCAAATATCACTAGCATATTACGCTAGCATTTGATGTAAGCTTATGGTCAGAAATTATTTCTTGCATTGATGTGTATGTGTCACATTAAGGAGGAGAAGAGAAAATAGATGCATTTAGCTGTTTCTGACACCATAAAATATTACTAAATGATAGGGTGGACTACGAATACGAGTTCCATTTTCCTTTATCTTTAAATATTGACACTAGGTAAAATTCTAACCCAAATGCATCTACACTTTTCCCAATTGTCCCTATCTTTTTAATGATGCAGTAAAAACTTACAAATCAAACCCACATATCCTCCCTTCTGTTCATTGCTGCCACTGATACAGTCATTTTGGTTTTAATGTTGTTTGAAAACTCTTCCTGGATTTCTAAAGTTAGAAGCATCTTAGTAAGAGAACTTCCAAATAATTTCACACCATTTCAAACAGCTCAACTAACTCAGAAGCATCCTTCAGTTTCTGTTGGCTTCTTCAAGTGAGTATCTTATTGACAGTTAATCTATAACGTGAACTAGGCCTCTGTACTTTACATATTTTCAACAGTTAAGCTTTAAATGTTTTTAGGTAAAGCATCCTGTATGCACAAACTTTAAAAAAATTTCAGTTCCTCACTTAGCTCTTAAAACATTATATACCTGTGTAATCTAGAAGATAACAGAGCACATATTTAAGTTTCTAACACTGGACAAAGTAGTAGAACACTTCTGTGGGTACACTGTGGAAACCAATTTATCCACTTATACTAAACAAACTGACCAAGTGGTGACAGTTTAGCCAGTAAATAATGGCCAATTTTAAATGACTACCAAAACAGAGATTTTTTCCATATGATTAACACAGTTTTGCAGAAAACCAGCATCCTCATGCCTACACTAATATTTATTGACAGGAAGACTGGTTTGCCCATCTTGCGAAGAACGTAATGCCTTTTGTAGTCTTTCAGGAATTATAAAACTTAAATATGACAGAACACTAGCGTATTTAGCAGAGGCAAATGAAAAATAGAGAATAATTTTTTTCATAGATTGTAAATAGAAAGTAAAGCTTAACAACTGAGAGAGCGCTCAGGTGTAATACAGATGTCTGAATTCATTTTAATTGAGGTGGAAGTGAGCAGACATATCTGAAGTACAATTTTTAAAGGAAAAAAAATACTCGATACGTTCACGTAATGTCTATATACTGCTGGTCACAGGGTCCACAGACGGGGGGAATCACTAGTTATTAAGTTGCCAGATAAAGCTTTCAGGTTACCAGTATTTAAGATCAATAGACAACTTTATAGAAAGAAAAACATTTACAGTTTCACTGGAATAGTAGTAAATATACAAAACATAGGTATTTTTGTAGGTTTGCTAGAAATTATTAGATATGGAATAAATAAAAAAACCAACCCCAAGTTTATTAAAATTTTCAAAAATATAAACCACTTCCTATCCTTTCCTATTCTAAACCAGAACCATGCTCTGTTCACTTTGTAGGTAATGTCACCTCAGTACTATCCGTCTGCCTGAATAATTCTGAGATAAAGCAACATTGTTTCTAAAGAAATGCTTAACCAAATACAGAAAATAGTAACTCATATCTGAATTAAGATAATTATCTGACTCTCTAGGAATCCAAATTAACCAAAATGCCAACCAGCAATCAAAAGAAGCAACAAGCACATGATTTTGAAACTGCCACAATTATCATCAGGAATTCAGATGACTTTTTAACTTGTATATAATTGTGATGAGTAGAGGCAGAACGATTCTAAACTTACAGTAGGATTAACCAGATCATAAAGCCAACACTTTAAAATAAATTAATAAAAAAAAAAAAAGATACTTCCTTTGTGGCAGTTAATCCACTTAAAGAGTTAAAAATTATCCACTAGATATAGCACTTTGTAAAGTGCATTAGCAATCACTTCTCATCTTTCTCTCAAATGGAATAGACGGAATTGAATTCACTATTTTAAAGTAATCATGATGGTTGCATAGTTTCTTAAACCTTAAAGCAGTGCCATACTATAGATGCATTTGCATAATGATACTGCAACAGCTCACATAGGAAGGTTATTATAGCACCTAAACTCATCTTTATGTTATTCTTTATCAGCTCCTTGTGTGGCCATGTTGACCTCTCACCTTAATTCACATTTTCCTTTCAAAAGCTGGATCTTTAACATACAGATTGTTGTTCGGCAAACTCAAAGGAACAAATCCAACAAAATGCAGGAGTACATTTTGTATACAACCAGTAAGCGCACAAGTCACACTGGATCATTAAAGCTGATCTATAAATGTCATTTCCAAAACATATCCAGAAAACAGAACTACCAAGAACATACATTTTAACTATGACATGCAATTTATTTAAATATTAAATACATCATATTTATTTAATGCAAATTTTAATTGCAGACATATGAAACCCTCCCACATACATGTATAATCTAGGGCGTACACAAGAACCTTTTATTATGCACTCCTATGCTGTAAGGCAGAAATGGTTTATACTACACTGCTGAAGAAAAAAAAAAGCTACAGAAGGGTTTATACCCTGTGAATACTTGAGTTCTGTTCTTTCATCAGTAACAGAAGACAAATATTCTGAAATAAAAATAAGGTTTAAATCTATTTTATTTAATCTTTAGGAACAAAAAGAAATACTGTAAAACATCTTTCAGGCATTTGTAAATACAGAAATAAAGTTAGAGTGTTTCATGGAAGTCAATATGCATATAAACTATTCTAGTGGAAGTTAGAAGAAATGCCCCTATTTGTTACAGCAGGCACAAGAATTTTTTTCCCTTAAGTTTCAGCAGAAAGTAGCAGAATAAACAGGATTAATCATTTTCACATGATAACATATTTCTGTCTTGGCTCTACATACTTACTAAAAGACTCTCTATAACAGTGCACTTAGTTACAAAATAGAGAAGTAGAATACAATGATGATTCAAAAAAATAGTTTAAAAAAATAATGTGTTATTATCCAGTTATTTATTTCATGCTATAACAGAGAGAGAGAACCAACTAGTAAATAATTTTAGGAGGGAGAGGGGTGGAAATACTTTTAAAAAATCCCTAGAAGCAAAAATTATATGAAATGAATTTAAAAAAATAATCTTAAAAATGGACTAGATATTGCTATCATTTTGCTGATATCAGAACATTCTTTTAAAACCCATTCCAATATACTTCAGTGATAGAAGTGTTAACTCTGCACAGATAAAGCATTATAAATCTTTTCCCTTTTTTTGTGAACTAAAAATCAGCTTGATTTTAATCAGCTGCATGTTTCGACACAGACTTAAAATTCCTGCCTTCAAAGAAGGCTTAAATAAAATTGCCATTGGGCACATTTACATTAGAAGTATAATTTATCCCTGCAAGTGAATAAAGAACAGTCCTTTATGGCTGAAACTCTGCTACAGTATCCACGAGATATGCAGTCAAAGTACTGTGTTAAATATCTATAAACAGCATCAATAAAGACATTTGGGGGGGGGGAGGGAAGAAAAGCTATGTAAAGGCTTGAAAAAAAAAAAAACCCAACATATTTTCTACTTACTCTAACCATTCTTAAGTGCAGGCACAACATTCACTTCACACAGTGGGAGACATTTATACAGTCTATTCACACAAAAAAATATCTCCAAGATTACAAATCCCCCAAACGATGCTGACAAAGCAGGCACCATAGGAAAAGAAAAAGTTAAGGAAACTTACCTGCTGTAAGTACATAAAAGTCAAGGCACAGGAGAGCTGGGGACACATGCCCACATTCGGCAGTGCCACGCAGGTTGCACCCGTAAGGGGATGCTGCATGGTGTTGCTCTGAAGTCTACGTAGAACAAGTGAGGGGGCTTGCATGCAAGCACGTTTGCCCTATCTTGTCACTACGTTTTTTTCCTTTTGATTATTTAAAGTGAGAAACAGTATATCCCGAATGCCTTTTTTTCCCAGCGTTAGATCCCTACATTCATTTGTCAGCTAAGGCAACTTGGTAGATTTAAACTACGAATTTTTAACAGAGAGGAAAAAAAGAAGACACAGCCTGCAGCCTATTGATGAGCAAATGGAACTTCCTCAATGACAGAGAGAGCTGAAGCTTGTCTCACAACAGTAGCTGCTGACTAGTAGAGAGAGAGATTGACTCAGTGAGGCTCAGTCGGCTGGTGCTGATGCTGCACAGCTTCTCATTTGTCAAATGGGTCCTAGGGCAGGGTCTTTACTACTCACCAAAATTCAAATACTGCATTTTAAAAATCCCTGGAGAGGATAGGGAAGGAGAGAAAGTGAGCGTGCTGCATCACAGGCATCCATGAGATCTGGGCAATTAGTGTCATTGCCCAGCTGGGACTGAATGCCTGTTATGATTCTGCACGCACGCATACACACTCACACACACACACTTTTTTTTTCTTTGCTCCCAGGACTCACACCTGACATAAAAAGGGCTTTCCCCTTCTAAGAACAAAAGTATGAAGCACAAAGTGGGGAAGGGAAAGAATCTTGGCTAGTCAAGAGGATTCCAGCAAATATACAGTGCTATCACTAAATGAGCTTTTTTTTTTAAAATACAAATAAATTTGATATCTATGTTTCATTCACCATCTAGTTACCCAGAGAAGCCTATAGAAGCATTACAGTGCAACTGTGAAATATTTGTGTAACCACTGCAGCAGAAACACTAGGAATGAAACAAAAATCTATGGCACACTGTGCCTACTTTACTGGGGGAGGGGAGCAGGCTTGGATAAAGACTGTATCTTAAAATTGGTCTAAACCCATTTCATCTAAAATTACAAATTTATTTGACAGCTAGTCAACCTATTATAAAGGACTGCCCTATCAGGTTACATGGAAAAATTACATTTGCAATTTTCAGAATTTAATGTTTACATTTTACTTTGAGAGTGATACCTCATATTAGCATTCCACTCTTGCAGGCTTTTTCTCTCTCCCCCCCCCCCCCCCCCGCCTTTATTTTATGGAGTAATAATTATTCATTAGTAGATCTAGTTAGTCTTTATGTAATAAAGTAGGATGTGACCTGCAAATCAAATAATTTATATTACAGCTTGTCCTTGAGGTACTATATTACAGGTCTCTTTTTTCTTAGATACAACTCAAGTATAACAGAAGATACTACTATTTTTAATTAGAATTTGACCAATGAATTAAATATTAATTCTTCAGGAAAGAAGGTCAAACCTCAAAGCAACACCTGAGGTTTTGACAGGGTTCCTTTTTAAAAGACTCTGTAGAAAATTTTGCAATTGCCTCTTTCATAGGATAACTAACGCCCACAAAAACACATCTTAGATCAAGAGTTTAATGTTAACAACAGTAAGTAAATAACTCACATACAAGAGAAGTCTATTTCATCAATAGCGTAACTAGTTTGATACTAAGAGCTACCCTGAAAAACAAATAATAGTCCCGGCTTAACTGGAAACAGATACAAAACATGTCACTGCAACTCAGGCACTGTATTATAAAAAAAAAAATAAAAATATTCTTTTTCATTCTACATGTGCGCACACATACCTGCACCCACACAAGCTTCAGAGACTGATTTAGATCCACTAAGTCTTCTTCATGCAAAACGGAAAATTTTCCAGCAGAATCAGTTATTACATAATTTTCTTTTTCACAAGCAGTCAATGCAACAAACCCAGTGTATTTGGAACTCGGCAATCAACACCAAAACAATCATGCATAAACTTACAAGACAGGGATTGGTTTTGGCTTAGGAAACATCCATGCTTTTGTAGTTTATCATGAACTGATCTACTAGAACAGCCCAGATACAGACTAGCACAGGTTATTACACACAAAAAAACCCACCCAACACCCAAACAAAAAACCAAAAACCAAATTACCAACAAAAATCCACACACACCAGAGAGCAAGAGAGAGCGAGGAGGAGGAGGAATGAACTCTCTTCTATGCCCTTTCTCCTTTTTTATTCTTTCTCTCTGCCTTAAGCAGTCTCCTGTTCTGACAGGAGTATGTCATGCTTTTCTTCATTCTTTCTTTTTTTTTTTTTTCCTAGCACAGAAAGGCTGTTATTCTGCAAATGCCCTAAGCTGATAGAATTTTCCCTTCAGCTCATTTTCATATGAAATACCATAAATAATACATGGTACTTAAATAAGACCTTATCAGAATGTTTAATGAAAAACAAATACGTTATGTAAGGAGGCAAATAACCAACTCGTTCCACATAATGTCAAAATCAAAGGCAGCACACTTCCTAGCCAAACAGTTTGGAACTATATTAGTCTATCCAATTTCCCAAAGTGAAGTTCTGGAACATGGTGATGGTCAAGCAAAGTTTCTTCTGTCTATTGCACTATTTTACAGCTAAAAGGACATCCATAAAACAGATTAAACTCTTAAAAGCTGTGTGTTGAACAATTACTTGAAGAGAAATTAGTAGTGTAAATGTAGCCAGTATTAATTGTAAATTTCTCATTGGTCTTTTATCCTTAATTTTCACACATTTCAAAATACGAGCCACAAATTTCTTTATTTACATTTATTTACATTTCCATTACATTTCTATATTCACATTATTAAAATGAGAACATCAATGTTTTAACCATCCAAATCATCTATACACAGAGAAACAATAAACATGCATAATTCAGTAGTGTAAGAGACCTAAAAAAGAAGCAAAATTCTTTAGCCTGAGATAGACTACTTCAAGAGATGCAGAGAAAAGTCATTACCAATTTTCATCCCTTCCAAGGATAACTTGTCATTATGTCTAAAGAGAAAAAAGGTAACAAAATGTGTTTTCTTTTTATAAAAATAAAATCAATGTCTCTTCTTTAAACCCATTTCCTTGTTCATACACACTCCCCTACCAAACCCAACCCATCAATCACAACCACATTCCAAGTTATTACTATATATACAGTAAATACCACCACAAATTTGCCAAAGGTACATGAATGACTGTACACAATCTGACCTTCTATCCCCATGCACAGTGACAGTACCACTATAACTGCTATGCAATTTCACAGAACAGCATATGCCCCATCAATAGCTCAACTGCAAATTATTAATAACTTGATTTTTCCCTTATTCTACAAAATCAATGCCTGCAATTGCAAAGCCCACTTTGCATTTGCAGCATACGACATCTTCCAGTTGCCTCAGTGCTGCTCTGTTGGGTCAGTAACTGAACTCAGTTATCCCACACTCAGTCACTGATATTGTCAATTAGATATCAATGAACAACTACAAACCTTTTTCAAAACAAAAGGAAGCTACCAATCTACAGAACCTAAACTGCCCTCTGTGGGATTTCAATTAGAAATGTAGAAATAAGAAGTTCTTACACACTGCCATTTAAAAAATACTAACAGCAAATTGTCGATCAATCTTGAATATGCAAATAATAAGAAATAAAAGAATCTCTAAGTAAAGCAGAAAGAACCAAGAGCATTTCTCACACAGCTGAGGTACAAATACAAAAACACTCTTTCCTTTACAATGTATTTGTTTATTTAGTATAACATGTTCCATTTAAAATGATGCACTCAATTTGTTGTGATCTGGTAGTCAACTTCTAAGTCTCAAAACTTAAGTTCAAATTTCATGTTTATAAACATTCGACCTAAAAGTTGAGCTTTAGAATTATCACAGACTGCCTAATCAGTCAAACCTTTTTCATCAAGTTAAAAAAAAAGATCTGAAATAGATCACCTGCAAGACCACTCACCATTTTACACTTCAAACTTGTCCAAGTAGTACCCTACACTAACAATTTAACACATATAGAAGGCATATGGTACTATAAAGACACTATCGCTCCAGAAGTCAAGTACAAAAATAAATAATAAAATCACAACTGCATATTACATTATCCATGTGAAGAATTAATTTTCTTCTCCACTTTATAAAATGGTTGATGTGATATAAAAATAGCTCAGGCAAGTGGTATAGAATCTAATAGTAGTGCAGTCCTTTCTCTAAATACTCCTTTTCTAACACCACATGAAAAAATAGCTCCCAGGACTTCAAACCAGGAAAAGAAGCATATTATGACCTCAAAAATAGAACGCTGCATTAACATATTTTGATAAATTACTAGCAATCATTAATATCTTTGCCTTTATTCCACATAGTATTCTATTTTCTTATATATGTGTGGTACGTTTTTTTAAAATAAACTAGTGAAATACCACTAATGTTTTAAAATAATTTGTTTTGTCAAAAAAAGACTAAATAAAAGGGTTTCCGTCTATTCTTTTCAATTAATGGGCGACCTTCTAGTGATATTTTCTTGTCATGAAAATCCCTATTTCTAATTTAAGGTTTCAGTTAAGATTGCTCTTCTTACTAGGTCTTTGCACAAAGATCAAGACATTACAGAGGTTCGTGCTTACCTCAGGCAAATAAGAATCACTAATTTTCTGTTTCTATTAAGCACTGTGTTATGTCCATTGACTTCTCCAGTATTTCATACGCAATGTCTACAAAGACTCCGTAGTACAGTTAACCTCTTCAGCACCACTTAATACATATTTCATAAGCATTCAATATTAACTATCTAGATTTTGCACACCAAGAGAAGCCAAGAGCCCTTTTTCCCCATAAATGTGTTTGAAGTGGGGAAGACAACTAAAGAACTAATTACAATAGGTCAGCCCTTAAAGAGTTAGAGACAATTCCAAACAGAAGATGTATGTTCCTTGGCAGGTCTTATCTTCCTGGCCTACAGTATCTAGATATTCTGTAGAAAGCAACGAGCAAGGGTGTGGGGGGCAGGGGAGTATGCGAAGAAGACTGGCCTAACGACCTGATCCTGATTCCATTTTATGCGAATTTACACCAGTGTATCTCTTCAAAATCAAGTAGATTTACTCGTGATTCTTCACTGTAGAAAGGAAGCTTAGCATCCAAGCCTATGAGTCCTCTTTGTCCGCTCGCACCCGAGACCTGGTCTCCCCTCGAAGGGTTTTCTTTGCCGTCGCTCCTTGAACAGCTATACCAGGAACTCCATCTAGTGGAGACGCAGGTTATATCAGCCTCAGCTTAAACCAGTTGCTCAAATACAATAAGCTGTACCCAATTTTTGATGGTGTAACTGAATCTGCTACGCGATTTGCATAGTAAATAGAGGATAAAAAAAAGTATTTTATCAGAGTTGCGTCTCAAAAACATACGGCTACGTCTAAGCACAATAGTGCACTGAAGGCACAGGATGAGGTTCCAAAGCACCTTAAATTGCTTTGGGATCGCCATCACCCTTGCTCTCTTTCAGCTGTTCCCATCCCCTTTTTATCCCAGCATTGGCACAAATGACTCAGTTGCCAGACAGCTGGAAAGACAGTACGGCTGATAACTGAAGTAGCAAAAGCCATCAGGAAGCACTTGTCACCCGGTGGCACAAACATCATTGCCAGAACAAAAGAAGGACTGCACTATGCAGAGGAGGAAGCAATAAGTGCAGCAGCCCTGATTTAGGGATGTGCAGTTATTTTTTTCTTGGGGGGGAGCAGGGGAGAGGAGAAGGTGAGGAGAGGAAAAAAAAAAAAAGCAGTTTAGATAAAACTGTTACCTTCTGAGCACAGACTCAAGCAGCAGAGAAATAGACAGACTGACCCGAGAAAGTGGAATAGAAATCAGGACAACAAAATCTTGAAATCTTTTGTCAATCCCGCTCCCACCTCACCTAGCACAAAGGCAGCACAGACACTTCAACATTTCATTTTCAGAAGCACAGGCTGCTCTCACCCACCTGCACTACTGTCACAACAGCAAATAAACTTTTTCAAACAGACATAAACAGAGATTCTTTATATCTGACACATAGTATAAGCCTACTTCACAGAGGAACCACTTTGACTGAAGGGTCCAGCTATAATAGTTATCATTTAGGTTATTATTTAGTTACCATTTAGGATATTATTAGCAAGAAGACAACAGTGTGTCATGTGTGGTGTTGCCCTGTAATATGTTTTCCAAAAATTCCAGATGAAAAAACATAACAATATGACTCTTAGAATGTTAAGACAGAATTATGAAATTCAAAATTTTTTAAAAAAGTAATATACAAAACTAATGACTATTTATCACAGAAAATTGTGTACAACTTGTTATGTAGCTTAGAGCTTCAGTATGTAGGATGGGAGGGCTACAAACTACTCAGAAAAAAGTCTACAGTTTTATCTAAGGTGATGAAGCCTACCTTTGCCTGTTGCCATTATGGGCTGCTTGGTAAGCGTCAGGAGAAAGAGACAACATTTGAATAGTAAGGACGTATTACATACATTTAACCCAAATTTGTTTTTCATTAATTTTCTTACTTTATATAGACACAAGTCACTTGCAGTACTACAATCACTCTTGTGTTTACATCAAATACCCTTATTTTAAACTAAAATTTCACAGAAATTAATTCATCGAAAAGTTTGCCCCAATTTTTTGCTCCTTGATTTGCACCATCATGCTTTGCTGCTATTATGAAATCACAAGGAAAGAATTTAACTTGAGTGGAAAATAAGCAGCAGGAGCACACTTAGAGTTTGTTTTCATACAGTAGTAATAAAAGTTAAAAAAAAACCAAACCAAATGCAATTATAAGTATACATAGTAGGGCAGCACAAAGAGATCTTGCTGAAATTTAGGTTCTTGTGAAAGATTATTAATCTCTTCACAAAAAATTTTTAAAAATGTCAAATCTCAGGAGGAGAATAAATGATAAATTAATTATACTATTATGTTAAGGCTCTATCTTTTCTCTGTAGGAATGAAATTAACAGTTTCCTACAATGAAACCACTTCTCCTTTTATTATTCTGTCTTCAGCTGAGTATCTCTCATATATTCTGCTCCAATCTAAATCCACCAGACTTAGTCCACAACGCAGCAGCTCATTTTAATGTATAGCAGCTAGATATTACCATGCTCATGTATCAAACCAACAAATCCTCCATTAACTGCAGCTGGATCTCCATGTCTCCACTGCCCCTATCCTTTGCTTACAGTTTACAGCCTGCCTGTGCCCTGGGAGTATGTGATCCCTCCAGTGCAATGAACGATACCTCCAAAGCTCCCTCGAGGACTTTATTTATCATCATCTACCAGTAAAGCTCAAAATATTCCTCATCATTTTGACACTATCCCATAAGAGAGACTAAGTCAGTTTTAAATTTAGCTCAATGACTCTTCAAAATCTAGCCCTTCATCTCTTATTCTTTCTTGCGGCTTTCAATCTGTCAGCTAAAACATCTTAAAATTCTTATGGCCAAGCCTGAACGGTTCTAGTTAAATACCCATCTTCATCCAAAGAGATGAAGATGCAGCTCAGAAGAATTAAAATAGAGGGGTTTGTAGCTTTGAGCTTCAACTTCTGCTGAAGCACTATCAAGGCTTTCCAAAGTAGCCAACTATACACTCTCCAAAAGACCATTCCAGCAGAAAGACATCAGATGCCATAATCCAACTTCACTCCTATTCCAGAAGGAGTTAACCCCCCGAGAAGGGTTTGGGTGGGGTTTTTGTTGTTGCTGTTGTTTTTCTTTGGTTTGGGAGGTTTTTGTTAGACTCAAGAATTTTGGCTCTATATAACCCTTGCAGAGTCACACGTTTTGGCATAAAGGCAGCTTTGAATATAGAATTGATACAAAACTGCCTAGATAGGCTTGCTCATTAAACCTTGAAACAGGGACAGAAGTCCTGTACGAGAAAGTTCAATTTTATATACCAAGTCAATATTGTATCTCTTCTTTATTTCCAGTTTATTCTATCTGCTGATTTTGAAAGAAGCAGTTGCTTTTTTCTAGACTTTTTTTGCCCTGAATTCTTCAGGGATCCTGCCCTCTCCATACTACCTTTCCCATCGCTTCATTAGCGTGACCTCTATCAGGACTGCTCTTAAGTCCAGCATCAGCTCCCTCCTCTCTTCACACTCTAATTGGTATTTTTTTAATCTTTTCCTACTTCAATTGATAAGGTGTCACATTCAACATCTCCAAGTCTTCCTTTTCTTCAGCTAATAACTAGACTCTGCAAATTCTTCTACAATATCTTCTACAATATTGTTTGCTCTCATCAACACTAATCAACTCTCTCTTGTTATGGTGGCCATCCTTCACCTCTCCTACTTGTAATTCCTTCCTCCTTGATCCTCTTTTATTCAATGAAATCCACACTGGTAACACTGAATTCACTCTTCCCCTCTGCTGCTTTTTGGCACTACCACCGCTTCTTTTGCTTTCTACATAAAGTTCAAGTTTTTCATCCTCTGGGATTCAGATCATTCAAGACTTGGCATTAAAATCTACTCCTGTTAAACAATTATACATGGATTACCTGACATTCCTTATTTCCTCTAAGACACTTTTCACTATTCTGTCTCACACATCTACAACCTACACATCTCCCCTATGCTCTACTCATGCATCAAACAGAGTTTCACTTTGGATAGGACTTTCACCTCCTTTACCTCCTTTGAAATATGAACATTTCCAAAGAAAGATACCTCAAAACACATAAGTAATGTTGCGTGTCCATAACACAATGTACAAAATATAACACTCAATACTTTATATAAGAAATAGACTGGATGCACTTAAGAGAAGCAGGTATTCTACAGCTGCTGGTAAGTATGACCACAAGCATAATAAGCAGGGCTTGCACATTGTCCCACTTCCTTTTAATGCCCAAGAATCTTCCAGTCATGACAGATACAAATATCCTTACAAATCAAAAGAAAACATACATTACAGCTTGTTCATTCTAACTATGCTTATGTCAGTCTTAAAAGGTCTAGTTTGTGGTTGTTGGTTTTTTTTTTTTTAAATTAGACTAGTTCACATTTTTCCTTTTCACTTGATACTCACAGAGATTCCCCCCTTCCAAAGCCATTAATATTCATGTAGTTTGAAGAAAAAATAACATTTTAGCAAAATTCTCTCTGAAATGTTTTTACACGCACAAATAACACTTTCTCATTGCCTGTATGAATTATATTAGTCCTAGTGAAACTAGTTATACAGTTAAGACGCCGTGGGTGTATCTATTCCTTTAAATTCTGTAATTTGGCCATGAAATTTAAAATAATTTCAAGATAAAAATAGCAATATCAAATTTTTAACACTAAAATTAAAAATAAATTATTACAAGCACTTGAATCAAAGACATTGTCACAGAAAAAATGAAAACAAATTACTCTTAAAATTTCACTAATTTAACTTTTTTTTAGCTACTTCTTGGCTTAAATCTGACTATATAAAAGCGTAAGCATGTATCCCCTCATAGCTTTTATCTTTTTTCAGGTAAGTATACCTTGCTTTGTCATACCTCAACACAATACCAATAGACCATGATTTATATTAAATATTTTTCATTAAAACTACATAGAATAATACCACAAAAAAAACTCAACCCAAAAAACCCCCAACAATAACAAAAAACACCACACAGGAAGAAGATCTAAAATGGGGTTATTTGAAGACACTCTTTTTTGTAAACCTGAATGATACATGAAATTCAGCTACTCAAGAGCTCTAAAATTAAAGAATACATCAGTGAGGTCCAATAACACATATTTACAGGGTGTCCAGACATAAGGTGCTAAATGCATTCTCAGAAACAATATGAAAGCATACAAACTATTGTCTTAGAGCTTGTAGTGCTTCCCAGTAGAGTATCTAATTGCTCATATATACAAAGAAGGCATTTTGTCCTAATTTACATCTCTAACCTATCATTTTCTACCTTCACCCACCAAACCAAATTTCTCAGCTATGAAAGGCCTCTCTATCTACATCCCAAAAACACAAAAGGAGCGGAAACATTACTATTATTAGACCAGACAGCTAAGTTAAAGCTAGCATGGGTAAGCTTGTGCCTTCCTCTCAGTGCTGACAGAGCATAGACATGTTTCCATAGTCAGAAGACAGCAGACTACTGATCTTCTCCAGAACACATGCACAATTTCCACTCAAACAAAGCACAAAATAATACATCAAACAGATAACCTTATTAATTATCAAATATCATATTTAAATGAAGGAACAGGGGACTGACAAGTGTAGATACTAACTATTTTTGAAGGGGTCATTCAAATCAATACAAAGTCAAGACTACAGACAACTCACTTTAAGTTATGATACTATATCCACAGAACGCATACATCAAAAAAAGCGCACCAACCGGTATACATCTTGTGCACTACTAAAGAGGTACAGTTGAAATTAAAAATTAACTAAAATTAAAATTTCCAAATTATTCACATCAGATACCAACATACCTGTTCTTCCTTAACATAGCACAGTGCAAGTTATAATGCTTCCATGCATTTGCATCAGCTCTGACCTGTCAGGACTGCCCCTGGGAACGACTCCTCAGCTCATTCTGTATGTCTGCTCAAACCTTTGGCCTCCCTCCTGATCCTGCCATCGCAGGTGCCAATTGTGATGAAGATAATTCTGCTGCAGGAGACTAATTGAGACCAGCCTTGAATTTCATCTAGGCCACTAAACAGTCATCAGGTGCTAACATCAGGTCTCAGTCAACATAAGCCAGGTGACCTACACACAAAGGGTTTCACATCTAATTACAAGTGTTTAGTGCCATCCAGTTACCCGAAAGTGAACTCTGAAGAGAGAGACCATACCTCACTGTGTACATAATAACCTCCCTGCTCCAGAGACAATCTCAACTCTTATTAAGATGTAGCGCATACCCTACTGTATCAGCTACATGATGTGTATAATAGATGCAGTTTTAGTACTGCATCTTGAATTTTTACTAGAAGCTGATATTACTGGTACCAAAATTGCATTCCCTAATTCTGCCAAGAAACATTGCTGGGGTGTAAGAATCTTACATATCAATAAAAAAGGTAAAATATCAAATATTTGAACTGTCTCCACTGGAATACAGAATAGTTCAGAACAAAATTAGATGCAAGGACTCCCTAGTAATCTCCAGACACAGCAACTTCAAGATCTCACAGATAACAAAACAGCAGAAAAACAAAACCAAGATTAAGTAAAATCAGCAGCTAGACTAGAAATAACATATAGGAAAAAAATCTATAATACTGTTCCATCCTCCATTTATTGTGAGCCAAATTCACTGAAACTAGTAAAAGTCTGAATGCTCACTGAATGCAGTCCTGGGCTCTCTGAACACAAAACACCTGCAGTGCTGCAGATAAGTTAGCAGGAACATTTTTCTCAAGGATTTGCTGATCCTTTTCAAGTTAAAACACATGAAAAATTATCATTTTATTAGTTTCTGCAATACTACTACTAAATAAAATAAATAAATTCTGCAGTAATATTACTAAAATAAGAGGCAATACCAGGACTGGATAATCATTTACGCCTGATTCACACCACCAGTCCTCAAAAAAATTGCCTCAACACAAAGTCAAGGTGGGTTTTCATTTACTCATCATTCTTACTTAAATATTTCAGAACCTATTGCTGAAAAGCCAACATGATTTTCAAGACTGAAATAATACAGAAAGAAACACTGTTGAAAAAAACAAACTTTAACAATCTTATTTACCTAAATCTTGCCAAAATAATTCAATTGCCATAAAATAAACTTAGTCAAGGAGCAAGACAGTCCTGCTGCATAATTCATCAGCCATTTTAATCCTGTTTATGAATATCAGGTTCTCTACAGAAATGCTTTTAAAGATTGCTTAAGAAAAAATCATTGCTAGTTAGGGATTTCAGATAAAACAATAAACCAAAACCCACCCTTTGGCCTCTGTAATGGCACATGATATCGATATAAAGAAAACTTATACACCTCCCCTGAAATCATAAACAAACTGCAAATGCTAATACTTTACATGGAAAACTGATCTGAATTAATAGGTTTTCCTTAGCTTTTACCTTCATTGAAAAATATTACACACAAAGGAGTATTTACTCAATTCTGAGATTGCTATAGATCTCAAATTATTCCATTCAAGCTAAAAACAAAAATCTGATGAACAAAACGGAGTTGTACAAACAGTGTTAGTCCTAATTACTGGAGAAACTGAAATTTTAAACAATTTTTACTTGTTTCATACATAGCCACCCCTAAATTATTTTATGTATTGACACATTTCCACATAAACTATACTGACAAAACTACATTACATACATGACTAAGATTGTGAACTAAATACTCAAAGCCTATTAAAAACCAGAACTAAGTTTTTCTGTGTAATGTGAATTCATACATCCTGATTATTCTATTACATACATCTTTCCACACACACCTCAACCCTCTCTCAATGTAGAATATATGGATTTGAAATAACCTAGTACGTCCCACTGGAATGACTGAATCACAAAATAAGAAACCTTTGGTTCCTCATCTTCATTCATTCTTTTTTGTTCTCTAGTCTAGCATTCACCCCTGCTCCAACAAAACCGGACGCTTCTGTCCTCTACAAAGCTTCAATAACAGCAGGAGGGAACCAACGAGGGACCAGGCCCTCCTGTGCTCCAGTGCCCGGCGCCAGTCTGGCTCAAACCCCGTGACACGAGCAAGCCTGCAGGCCAGCAGACTTAGACAGTCAGATCGACTGGGACAGCCAGCGCAGGTCTGTCAGATGCCTTGAAACTGTGAACCAGGGGCAGAACCAGCGGCTGTTCTTACAGGACTTGCACACACAGCCTGATCTATACCAGGATAGGTGAGATGCTCATATTGGGCAAAAATCTTGAGATTTTAAACATTAACCTCTAAGAGTCATTTAATAGGTGTTAGTCAAATCTGAGCAGGTATTCAGACTGCTTTTAAAGAGCCAAAGTCATGTTCATGACAAAGGTCCCATCCTTATCCAGCCAACTATCAAAGTCTGCTACAGTCTATTAAGACTTTTCTTTCCCCGCCCTGCCAACACAAATATTCGATTTCTTTAGCTGTTTTCTCACAGAACTGAACAACTGTTTCATGCTTCTTAAGAGGAACGTTTTGGGTAATTGCATCAACCCAAATATTTTATTTCCAAAAAGTTTAAATACATCAAGTTAATCTTGAGGATGATTTTCACAGTTCTGGACACAATCTAATAAAGTGCTGCAGATCCCTCACTATTTGATTGGTGTTAAAAAGATACAGTTGGATATCCCCAGCTCAGCACTGTCCAGCTAGTGGTCTCAAAGGCTTATGCTTCTTGCTTCCCCCTTGCCAATGTTCATCATACCTCACTTGTGTCAAAATAGCCAGTGGATTTTGTCAGACTTGCTTGGTTTTAAGAGTCAGAGGAACCATCAGCACATGAAGCTCTACTACTCATTCATAACATACAAACAGAAAAAAATAATGCTAGATGAGATGTTGGATTTCTTTGTACCAAGAGGTTTTTGTCCCAACAGGCAATAAATCATCATGACTGGATGACCAGTCATTCCTCAGAGATAAAAATGTGATATTAGATTGATACACCCTCAGTCATAGGCAGGTACCAATCTGAAATAGGTTAAGACTCAGCAGGCCTCAGGCTTCAAAAAAAAAACAACCATCAGACACCTTCACATAGAGTGAAGCAGCAGTCCTGAATCCATACTGGGCCCTCTGTAATTCTTGTTTTCCCTTCTGTGACACCACTGGGATGTGTCCATCACCTACACTCCAAACAGCTTCTCAGTCATTGTTACAGTTACATCAAATGAACTTTGCATGTAAAGATACACACTCCCACTTTATGTTGTTCTGTGTGTGCTTTCTTCACCTCTCCAGTCAAAGAGCCTGCATTTAACAAAAGCACTTTAGAAGACTGTGCAAAACAAAGATGAGAGTATGAAGTGAATGCTTCCCAACTGATCTATCCTTAGGTACAGGATTTATAAAGCTGAATATTAATAAGTATTAACAGTTGTTTGTTTTTTTTTTTTTTTACTATTGGTTGACCATTTATTCTTGTACTTCAGTTTTAGTTTCGCTAGAATGTGTTGCTTTCAGCTTCATAATGGTTAATGGGTTTTTTTTAGAAAACATTGATGGTTGTGTCCCTTAAGAAATTCTATATAGAAGGAACACTGGTAACATACCATAACTATAATTATTTTTTCTTGAACATGTTAACTATCTAACATTTAGTTGCCTTCCAGAACTTTAAGATTTTTATTTATTTCATTTCAAAAGATCCGGAAAGTATATTTTGGAGTCCGCAATATACAATTTGCTTTTGATTATATCACCTAGAAACATTTCTGGAAAGCATAATGTTTCCCCCCATATATTCTCTATATACTTGGGAACCTTCGTACATGTAATTAAACAAAAGTGGTTTAGTTAAAAAAAACCAACAAACTAAAGTAAAAATAAAACAGAAAAAAGAAAAGGCAACCTGATAGAGGATATTTTTCTCTATTAAAAAAAAATAAAATCTATTTATGTATTCATATAATCCTATTGTAGTTCAGAGTGGAGGTGAGGTATTCAAACTGTATTCATTACCTACAAACTCAGATACTTAACCTGGAATGAAATAACTAATGTGTCAGGAACTCCAAATTCAGATTATGTAACTAACCTCAAATGCTAAAATGACACATTGTCTACGTAATTATGAAGAAAACACCAGGAACTCATCAAAAATCTCTGAGAATGGCTGCCCTTGCACAGAATTCACAGCTGGAAAATACATTCATTTTCCTATTTAAACAAATATTGCCTCTCTCTAGGATAACCTAAAAGGAAAGCTGTATTGCATGGCAAATAAATATGTTTTGGCAGTGTACGTCGTCTCTGCCTGCATACATCATATTCATTTCTATGGCTTAGGGAGGACAGAATGTGTTAGCTACATAGTTTAATGTGTTGATGTCTCTTTGTCCTTTTCCTCCCTGGGAAGATGAAAAATCGTATGCCTTTTTTTCATTATTAATAATGAATGCCTTTCTTGTTGACAGTCCTTGCTGCCAAGTACAAAGGCTTGAACTTTAATCTTTATGATGCAAGATTTCTGTTCACATGGAGATCAACCAAAGGATCACATAGGAGAAACTTAATACCCACTTTCTGTAATATCAGCTGTTACATTCCTTTTATAGATTTAAAAAAAAAAAACCCAAAAAGCCTCAGTATTTTTTTTCCAATATACATTTGGTACCATTGATGGCAGATAGATTGGGGAAAGCATGATGTAACCCTTTATTTCATTGCCCCAAAAAACACCCTCAGTGATTTCTAAAACACAACACCAAATCAAAAGATGATCTGAAGTTGTTTGCTTCTGCATTATTCTTCCCAGAAGTTACACAGCTCTGGTACTGTTAATAATATTCGGAAATTGATCGAATTCCAGTTGTCAAATACTTTTGTGTTTGTGTGTCTATGTACACACATATACACAATATAATTAGATATATTAAAAAAAAAAAAAAAGATCCTGGGAGATACATACATGCACATATATATTATTACTATTCATTACAGTAAACATCATGCAGCATTGTCAATATACTCTGTTATTCTCTTCAATTTTCTTAGCCTGCTACTAGCAACGATTGTAAGAAACCTTCACATTATGGGCCCCTGTTGGCTGGAAGTGTACCTGGAGTAAAAGAATGGCTTGCTTTCCTTTCTTGGGTATCCTTTCTTCCAAAAAGTTTTACCTACTTCTAAAATCTGTTACACATCTCAAGAGCTAGCCTGGACTAGTAATAATTATAAAAGGTGAGTGACAGTCTCAGGTTTGTGCTTGCCCATCTCTCAAGTATGTTCTTGGTGCCCTAAGCAACAACAGGAGAATGGCTGAAAATTGGATTCCAAACTGAGAATAGAACTAGAAAAAAAGAGCTCAAAAAGGAGCAGCAGGGGACAAAATTAACTACAAGCAAACTAGTTCTCATGCCCTACAATAATATTTAAATTTTTATAGAAAACTCTGTTAAACTTCATATTACAGTGCAAAAAAAAAAAATGGGGTGAATACCTGCTGGCCTGCAGAGGAGGAGGGGAATAACAGTTCCAAATAGAAATTTGTTTCTCTAAATGAAAGTTTAACTTAGGCAAAAGGTATCAGGATGTTGTCATGAAGTATGACATAATAAATTTTACTTCTAATATGAATATATTTAAATTAATAAAATAAATGCATTCTATTATAAATATATTTATAAAATTTACCAAATAAGAAGTAAAAATAAATTCACTAACACTTAATCTCCCACAACTCAGGAGACAGTGCATTTTACTCAATAAAATTTTAAATATTTTATTTTATGAATAAACTTCTGTAACTTAGAATCAACTAAACATTCCTGAAATAATCAATTAAGTTTACTATTAGACATGAGAAATATGGGTTGCAAGATATTTCTTTATAAGAACTGGGAACCTATCTAAAATAAATTATTCTTCAGATCTGCAGTATACAGCGTATCTGAAAAACCTTTTTTTTTCAAAGTTTTATAAAAGGAGACATTCTTCCTTAAAGTACTTGATATGACCAGAACGTACATTTGATAATGTCATTCTCAGATTCTGGACTTGAACTTAACTCTCTACACTGTTTATCCAGTGAGTTTATACTCTCTCAAAGGATGTCTGCTCCTTTAAAAAACCCACACAATACCTCCAATACATTCAAAACACCATTCTGATTGTATTTCTTACATCACACACATAACTTCCAATCAGAATTTTTTTATGTTCTTTTGTTTTGACATGAAAAATCAATCACTAGAAATTTCTTTTCCCTTCAGCACTCACAAACATCCCAGGTATACTTTGCCAATGCTTACTTAGTTACACAATATTTTTTGTGTGCTATCACAAGTCAAATTTGGTTTATGCATAGCCTTTGCCAAATTAAAAGCAACTTTACTTGAGTTATGTCTCGTGTAATTTTAATTTTTACTCCAGTAAGAACTCCAAATCAGATGATTGAAGAAAAGCAGCAGTTCAGTTTAAATTTAGGAATTTCTGGTTTTCAGCACAAGAAATATTCAAATGCTCAACACTCCTGACTCTTACACATACTTTTGATGTTGCTTTATTGTTAAATAGAACATGACTATGTAACTTACTCAAAGTAAGTTTACAAATACAAGTTTGTTACTGGCAGTGAGGAAGTGCAATGCAGGGAATAACAGACTTTTGTGGGGGATGAACATTGTAATTCATTGTTGTCTTTATCTGTTGCTTTTGTAAATTTAGTATTTGCTAATATAATTTAAATAATTGTGAAACCTGAAAAATAAAAATGACAAATACATTTAATATAATGAATTTACTGTTCCCAAATAATCAAATGCTTCATTATTTTAGTGCGGCCACCACAAAAAAGCTGATATGCAGCTTTCTTCACTGTAGGTTTAAAAAATTAAATTGCACATATTAGAGGGTTTCCATATCTGCTGCAGTATAGACAGCTGTAGTTAGGGCTGGAGAGAGATGAGGTCAGTGACAGGAAAGAAAATATGATTAAGTAATTCTCAATATGATGCAAACTATGACCTTTGGATTCCATTTCAAATCTAGCTATCACATTACCAAAATAATATAGTACAGGATAGATACTGTTTTGCTAATATGATATACAGATTCCTAATAGGAATTTCATATTTACGACTAAATTACGGATGTGCCAACTATGATATATTTTTATATGCATGTGGCACGGTATTTCATAACATGCTACAGCAATTTTTTTTCCTTGACATGCAAAAAGAATGAAGAAAAAACAGAATGAAAGATTCAAGCTGAATAATGTGTCACTGCTTACAACCTGCGTTCATTTTGTACACCAAATCTCAAACAGTCATCATTCATTAACAGATTCTTATTGGGAAAGCATTAAAATATTTTAAAAATCTTGCAGAGGGTATGAAATTACATTCAGTTAAAAAACGCAGCAGCAAGTTACAGGGACTAAGATTTGATTTGATATTAATACATAAGAGGTTGGAAAAGACACTATAAAAAATTACTGTATCTCTAAAATACTGCACTCCAAGTGGTAGCTTGTCTGTGTGAAGCAGGTTATGCTGCCTTCCTTGCAAAAGTGAATTTTGAAAAAGAAAATGAGAGTTTCTTTCCAAAAGTAGGCTGTGAAATATTGATTCATGCATCATGTTACTAAAAGCTAGGCCTTCTAACTCTTGGTAATAATTATGGGAATGCAAAGAGATATGAGATACCAACTCAAAATAATCACACAGAGAAGTCACATTTTTTAAGCCACCTAATTTCCTGTGAATCTGGAGGAACATGGGAGCTGGAGAGAGTGCAAAATCCATCATTTATAACTTGCCTAAAATTTGGTTTTAAGTGACTCATTATAGAAGAATTACAAAAATATCACTTGTTCATTTCCTTTTCAGGCAGGTACCCGAAGGGATATAAAGTAACAGGCAAGGCCACGTTAGCCCAGCTGAAAGCAACAAAGGTATAGTCATCTGGCCATATCGCAAGTGTATGTAGTACTAAAACTTCATTTAATGGTGATGCTACTGCTGGCGGAACAGCTGTTATTGATACTTCCATTCACAATCACTACAGAGAAGCAGATTTGTTTGTCAATGACAGCTTTTGATCATTCTGCAAGGAAATCCTAAGTAAAAAATGTGATCTCCAGTTACAAATTATCTCAAAAGTGTGATCTGCTTAAATTAAATATGTAATCTTACCCCTTTTTTCCATCTTAAAGCACTGCAAGGTTTTAACACACTAGAAAATACATTAGAAGATAATTTCTTCTTCCACTAAATGCTGGCACCTTGCAATTTCAAAAACTAAACAAATAATTAGTCATTAGCTCTGAAATTATGAAAAAAATACATCCTCTTTCAAACAAACAGTTATGAAGAAAATATTTTAATTATGCAAGCAGGACCTTGATCAGGTTTATTGGGGATAATTACCTCCAAGAAAACATTCTAAGTCAGAAGCTGATTAGAAGCTTGGAGCATTCTCCACAATCCAGTACCTACACACTCAACTCCGTGCCACATCATCTATTTGCATAGAAGTGTCCCACCTATTGAATCCTTGACAGAATTACACATGTTAACAAAAGTAAACCTTCCTTCCTTCTTTCAATTCCCCTATCCCATGCACATTCAATAATGAGAAAAAGTTTTTCTGAAGCACAAGAACTCATCCTCTGCACAGAAACTACAAGTTCATTAAAAATTTGGGGGTTATTTTCATATTTTCTTTAAACAAACAAAAGTTAGAAGCAAATTCCCTTGACATCAATAGATCAGAGCAGTGAATATGATAATATCAGTAATCCAGTAGATAAAGAAAGAATTAATCATTAATTGCATGTAGCATGCAGGATTTGTGCCAGAAAGCCTGCTACTCTGTTTTGTCGAGTCTATTTCAAGAAAAAACATCCTCAGAACTCTGAGACTGAAACCCAAAAATACCTCAACCTCTATACCTTTTTTCCAAACTGGTGTGAGACACAGCTCAACTGAAAATAGTATAGTTCTACTTGCAAGTGAATTAAGACTTATACAATGACAAATAAAATGTTCAATAATGTGCTTTCGGTGTGACTGAATTAGGCATATGGATAAAATTCAGAACTACAGGAGATCACTAAATCATTTTAAAAACATGCATGAACTTTAGAATAATGCTGTCATCAGATTATTTATATTCTAGACATACAAAAGTGCGATATATTTTAGATCTTTCATGGCAAAACAAAAGCTTTACACAAGTAAAACTAAGTATTTAGATGCTTTCATGCAGGATTTATTAGTTCATCTTTCGCCCTATCTCTATATTTCTCTGAAATTCAACTGCATTTTTCTTGTCTTAGCTTTATACTGTGTGGTACATTTGTTTCATTATATATTAACTGACGAGCAATCTGAATTCATGCAGAACTACTGGATATACCTGAGACAACTTGTCCTCATGGGATCAAACTAAACAAAATCCGGACCCAGAGAAATGTAGTAGAAAAGCTCAGTTTCTTACTATTTAGAGAAAAATATCTTTACACACCTGTAATGCTTATCTGAATTAATCATGCTACAGAACATAGTCTATAGAATAGCCAATAGTAAAAAAGAAGTTATGTTACACAGAAAGATATATACTGCCTTTCAAAAGATTTTCTCCTAACTCTTTCTTTATAAATATGGATAAACCTTCACCATACAAATAACCATTTCCTTGTTTTCCAGACAAATTGTATAACTGTTACTATCTTAAGTGGTCTCAAAAAAAAAAAAAGATTTTTTTCTGTCATCACCAAATTTTTTTTCTTTGATCTAACTGTTAAAACATAGGCAACACCATGCTTACCTTTTTCCTTAATCAGGGCAATGACTCTTTCTGGGTTTCTTACCTATTTTTTTTTCCAGCATTAACCCTAAAAAGCTGCTGTTAGCCATTACTGCATGTACCAAGGCACAAACATCTTTCATACTTCTCCAGCTTGAAATTTCCCACTTGTCACTAATTTTTGCTCTCTTGTTCTGCCAACTATTCCCAGAATAGCCATCAAATCTTTTTCATAGTAACCTTTTTTAATTTGTTCCAGAGCAGCTAAACATACCAAGCATTCAAAATGTCACAGAACAAACAGCTCCAGCTCAAATCTTCCTCCTATCATGCTGCTCTATCAATTTAACAATACCAACTTGTACTTTATAGCCACATTTGTTAATGTAGCATAAACATACACAGCTAACTATGATTTGATTTTCTTGTTCTATTCAAATAGATTAAGCAAAACAAATAAACAAACAAAATCTGTAACCAAATAAGAAACTACCTGCAAAATCACAATGATTTAAAAATGTATTTGTAGGTAAACAAATATAAATGATATTGTAAGATTTGCGTGACCCGAGTAACAGGACTGATTCAAACTACAGAACAAATCAGAACAATTCTATATCGTTAATACATGTCTAACCCGTCACTTTTTTTTGTGTGGTATCAAGGATTTTCTGGCACTAAGGCAGAGGGGAATGGTGTTTGCTGGTAGCTCTCACGCACCTCTTAATATGACTTTATATGATGTTTAGGCATTTAACAAGTTATTGTTCTCCTCATGGGAAAAAGGTTTCAGTACAAGAAGATCAGGTTCGAGACCTCTTAAGGAACCTGAAGGTGCATAAGTCCATGGGACCTGATGAAATCCATCCACGGGTTCTGAGGGAGCTGGCGGATGAAGTTGCTAAGCCGCTTTTCATCATATTTGAGAAATCGTGGCAGTCTGGCGAAGTTCCTGCAGACTGGAAAAAGGGGAACATAACCCTGATATTCAAAAAAGGTAAAAAAGAAGACACAGGGAACTATAGGACAGTTAGTCTCACCTCTGTGCCTGGCAAGATTATGGAGCAGATCCTCCTAGAATCTCTGCTAAGGCACATGAAAATAAGGAGGTGATTGGAGACAGCCAACATGGCTTCACCAAGGGCAAATTGTGCCTGACAAATTTGGTGGCCTTTTATGATACTGCCACACACTTGGTGGACAAGGGCAGAGCAACAGATGTCATCTACCTGGACTTGTGCAATGCGTTCGACACTGTCCCGCACGACATCCTGGTCTCAAAATTGGAAAGTCATGGATTCAATGGATGGACCATTCGGTGGACAAGAAGCTGGCTAGATGGCCTCACTCAAAGCATTGTGGTCAATGGCTCAATATCCAATCGGCGGCCAGTGACAAGTGGTGTTCCTCAGGGGTCTGTACTGGGACCGGTGCTGTTCAACATCTTTGTTGGAGACATGGACAGTGGGATAGAGTGCACCCTCAGCCAGTTTGCTGATGACACCAAACTCGGTGGTGCGGTCGACATGCTAGAGGGAAGAGATGCCATCCAGAGAGACCTGGACAGGCTTGAGAGGTGGGCTTGTGCAAATCGCATGAAGTTTAACCAAGCCAAGTGCAGGACCCTGCACCTGGGACATGGCAATCCCAGGCACAAATACAGGTTGGGCGGAGAATGGCTAGAAAGCAGCCCTGAGGAGAAGGACTTGGTGTCCTTGGTCCCTGAGGAGAAGGTGTTGGTGGATGAGAAGCTTAACATGAGCCTGCAATGTGCACTGGCAGCCCAAAGAGCCAACCATGTCCTGGGCTGCATCAAGAGAAGCGTGGCCAGCAGGTCTTGGGAGGTGATTTTGCCCCTCTACTTTGTGCTCGTGAGACCCCACCTGGAGTACTGTGTCCGGCTTTGGAGTCCTCAACATAGGAAGGACATGGACCTGTTGGAACGGGTCCAGCGGAGGGCCACGAAGATGATCAGAGGGATGGAGCACCTCCCCTGTGAGGACAGGCTGAGAGAGCTGGGGTTGTTCAGCCTGGAGAAGGCTCTGGGGAGACCTTATAGCTGCCTTTCAGTATCTGAAGGGAGCTACAGGAGAGCCAGAGAGGAACTCTTTGTCAGGAAGTGCAGTGACAGGACATGGGGCAATGGTTTTAAATTGGAAGAGGGGAGATTTAGACTAGATACTAGAAAGAAATCCTTTACAGTGGTGGTGAGGCACTGGAACAGGTTGCCCAGGGAAGTTGTGGATGCCCCATCCCTGAAATATTCAAGGCCAGGCTGGATGGGGCTTTGAGCAACCTGCTCTAGTGGGAGGTGTCCCTGCCCACGGCAGGGGGTCTGGAACTAGATGATCTTTAAGGTCCCTTCCAACCCAAACCATTCTATGATTCTATGACTAAGAATGGGGCAGTAAGTATGGAGCTAGTAATGCATCCCTAGGGATCTGTACCACATAGACTATAATACTGAAAACGCTGGACTGTTTTCCTCACACTGGAATTTACAGAAATGCTCAAACAGAGGTCTTAATCGTCTGACATAAAAGAGTAATAGTGCAAAGTGTAATGATAGGGTAGATCAGTAAGATAAAGTATGTAATGAACTAGCATAATATACCACCATCTGCTATAGATACAGGTGTAAAAATGCATATATATTGATCCAATGTATTCAAGCACGCAGAAAATAGTCTTGCTTGTGATAGAAGCAACAGAAAGAAAAGAGGGAGTCTGAAGCTACTTAAACTTATCATGTCAAATCCTTTCAGCAAAATCCAAAAATTGTATTTTCAATTTTTTGGTTCAAATGTTAATAGTGAATTATGTTTCAGGAGTCCCTTTTCTTTGAAACAAAAGATAAGTTTTCAAATCTTGTTATGAAGTAATTAGGTCTTCTGCATTTTAATACCTAGCTAGCCATAGGAAAGTTACCTTACTAGCTTTTACAATAAATGCAAAATTCTTTACTTGAGAAACCACCCACACATAAAACCACTAACACAAACGCTGACAATCAGTCTGACATCCAATCTGTTTCCAACCTACAGCCACAGAAATAGAGCACTGCAAATTCCCAAAAAAAGATCACTAACATTTTCCCTAGTTTAAAGTACTTTTTAACTTTTTTTATGACTCAGAAGCTTTGCCCCTGCTCGCTTCACCCTTCCTCCAACTCATTAACATGTATAATTAAAATGTAACCACTGAAAGTTTTGTATTGAGGTTTTCAAAGAATAATAAGGCGACAGACTGTCACTAAAATTCAAGGCACTGAGTTCTCAAAAATTTTCTGAAAGTTCACCTTTGAAAGCCTTAGCTGTAATGTGACTACATCATGTAGTCAAGCTACATGTTCATTTCCAATAGCCAGTAACAAAAAAATCTGAACACATTAAATCTCTCAGATAAGAGAGCAATGAAAAGCAAAAGGAAAGAAAAAAACATTTAAACAACATAGTTGGAGTTCAGCGTGAATATCGTAAAATATCAATGCCTATGGTAATTCAAAATATTTTTGTGATGTAGCATAAATAAAAGGTTTTCATGAAACAGTAAGAAGAAGTTTGAATATTTTTTTCTGTGAACTGGAAACTGCAAAATACCAGGAAGACTTATCACTCACAGAATAAAGTTCAAGGGGTTGGAAGAGGAAAAACCTGAAAATCAGACTTTATCCAGCAGGGGTGGATTCAACAATCTGCATTTAGATTCCAACCTCCCTCATTCTGTGATTCCATAATATTAAAACTCTGAATCTTTTACTGAGTGTTGGAATAACCAGCCACTTACCTTTTATAAATTACCAAACACATATCAAATTATTCAAGCCTCTGTGGAATACGCTTTTACATCTTTAAGAATTCAACACCAGCTATCCCTCTTGATAGTCAGAACCTGCACCTGCCTATGTTGTTATATAAGTTAATTAAAATATATATGAAAGCATCAAGAAAAAGTAAAATTAACAAGTGCATTGAGTTTATCCTGCAACGTTTTGGTAGTGAAGTCCGTGAAGCACTGAAGTGTAAAAAGGTGAAGTGAAAAGAAATTTGGACCATCTATAATAAGGAGAAGCAATGAAGAAACAATAAAGTTAAATGTAATACTAGCAAGCTAAAATATTTTAGTGATGACACACTTGGAATTTCAAATCCAAATGGTAAAGCCTTTATTCTAGGAAAAGGCATCTGAAGATTTAACTCTGAAATCTCTTATGATTAAGAAACCTTAAACTGCACAGTGCCAATTCTATCATCTTGTCAAAATCTTTATAATTTATTAAAATGTTTAAAACTCCACTGTTGCTGAAATGTAAATAATATTGATAATTACATCTTCTTAGTTCTTGTCCTCACCAATGATTACTGAATCTAAAAAAAAGAATGGACCTGAAGGTTTTTAAATAAGAACGCAGAGAGCAATAATCCTCTTTTGTCCGGACCAACTCTAACCACAACTTTGCTCTTACTTGTAATTCCTCATGCTATGACACTGATATCTTTTTAACACCTTTAGTATGTACTGAATGCATGAAAGACACAGGATATTGAAACTTTAAGTGGGAAAAAAAATTCCTTTCATTCTGAGACAGATGATAGCTTCTGAAGTCTTTTCAACTTCCTCCTACCTACTGTGTTTCATTTCAGAATCCAGCACTATCATACAAAAAGAAGGCTTGCTCTGTCAATGGGGTAGCATATTGAACGAGTGTTCATCAAAAACCTTTATTGTCTGCCTTAAATTGGGTCTTTGCAACCATGTTTGACAGCTGAATCATAAAAACAATCTTGTTTGAGCTTTTTTAAGCTTTGGAAAGTAATATTTTAACTCCACAGTTCACCTTGTCTCTGTCTTTCTGATTAATATAACTTTAAAGATTTTTCCCTGAATTAATTAACACTTTTATTTCGCATCTACTATATTGTATTTTCACTTTTAAAAAAATGATTTTTACTGCTCCCAAGAACTTGGTTTATCACAAATGTTTCCACAGAACATACAGACTTGAAAACAGAAAAGATGAAAATTATTCAAAGTCACAGTGTTTATCCCTTCACCCAATCCATACACACATGGCCATTTGAATATAATAATACACCTTTTATACATACACAGCTAGCTACTAGCCAACCATAAAAGATTACCAGTTACTAGTTACAGTATACAGTTTCCAGCTTCCACCGTCACTGGAGGACACTCAAATTATTGCAGGCACTTTTTCTAATAGTTTAGAATGGTTAGGCCTACTCAGAAAAGTCTGACTCCTGACAACATGGACAGAAATTATTCCTACAATTTAAAAAGAAGCAATTAAACAATATTTGGATGAATATATAGATATATTATTCAGGTATAACAGAATGATATGAATAACCACATAAAATAATTAAGTTTAAATTGTAAAAAATAAATTTTCAAATGTTACTTCTTTGAACCTGCTACGAGGAATGTCATTGCAAAAAGAACACATCAAAAATTTGTTTGATTTACAGAAGAGATCCAACTTGGGAAAAGACAGAGAAATTACTGAAGTTTCACTATTGAAAATACTAAAATATTGAAACACTGTAAGAATTTTGAAAAGTAAACATTTATTTTCACAATCCTATTAGGTGTTGCTCTGGTTTTACTTTGCTCCTTATTCTTTTGCCTCCTTCCCAGGTCTCCCTCCTTTTCTGTTCCATCCTGCCCAAGTGTAAACAGATATGCATCCTTATACCTACACCTATATGTACAGAAATGCCTTTCTAACCTTGTTACTAATATGCCTGATGCAAGTTACCCAAGAACACTGCTTCAAAGAGAGGTAAAGGGAAGAGAGGGAAACATGCTCTATATACACCCCAAAATAATCACATTTGCCCAGCTTTTTCTCTTTGGATGACAGGCAGAAGGCACAGATGCCAAGCTGTGGAAGTAATTTTCCAGTGATGGCATCTGGCTCTTTGGCACACTCCACTGACATTTGTGTTGGCTTCTTTGCCATTGCCTCTGGGTTTGTTACTGGGTTAAGTTGATGATAGGATGTTGTCTGCTCCTGGATGCCACGTTTCTTTTAACTCACCTTTGATTCTATGCGATTTCTGTAAGAATAAAGCTGCTTTTCATCCTCCTGAAATATTTGTACTTTAGCTGACATATGTAATGATGTAATTTAGGATAGTCCTGTTGTGTTAATGGATAATTTGGACAGGGCAAACCACTTCTTTGTAAAGACTTTAAAAATAATGTCTGCCAAAACTTATTAATACAAATACTTTGTTCAAGGACACTGTTTTCTTTTGCGATCATTAAAAAAACCCCAAAAAACCTGAAGGTCCAAAAGTACCATTACAATGACAAAAAGGAAGCATTTTCAAAGTTTGATTATATTTCATAATATTATGATATATCTAATATTATGATTCTATTTCATTGTATCCTTCTCTATATACTGCAGGAAACGTTGATACAACATTTTTATTTTAAACTAACAAGTCAATAAACTGTTATAACACATCACAAAAGGTAACTCCAATGGGCTTATTTTACAACAACATGGTTTCTAGTTTAGAAATATCAGTTTATGTGACAGTAATTACTAAAACAGATGGGCAAGGATCCAAAAAGTGGCATCACATTGAAATGGACTGAACGCAACTGGGAGCTGTGGAGCAGAAAGGAGCTATGCCAGATTGTGTGGCAGCTGAGAATCTTATTGGTGACCATTTGCTGTGAAATCGCAGACACATCTAAAAAATTACGCATTCCCCATTGATTCCATGCTAAAAGGGTAAAAAAAAACAACCCTTTGTCTGAACTTGAACACAGTACATGCTGACAACTTTTTTTCCTTTGAGGACCTTCCTTCTTGCACTTCCTTGTTCCTATCTCCCATTCATAAGTCCAGCTTCACAGTTTAGATCAATATTGTCAGATGTTACATTAGTGGCAGTCAAAACAACAACAGAGGTCTGCACACAGAATTAACCAATAGATTCAAACTATTCCTAAAACTTAGCCAGAAAAAAACCAACGGCAAACACCACATAACTCTTTCTTCCCTTCAGGAAATCCATTTTAAAATACTGGCAAAATACTGATAAGCAGCACTTTGCTAATATAAACAGGAATAAAAAATCTAGACTCAAAAGATATACGATCTCTAAAGTGACTAGAAAAATGCAAAGCAAAACCAAAAGACCTTAACTGTATCGTGTTCCCATATAAGAGGTTTTGGGTTTTTTTTCCAAAAAGTAGTTTACACAAAACTTTCATTTAAATCTTTCTGCTGACTATTCAGCTATTTTAGATTTAAAAAAAAACTTTTTTCTAACTACTACTGGAATTGGCTATCATTATGCAAAATACTAACAAACCAGCTCAGTAGATTAAGATCAATATTCATATGAATTATTCTCTTACAGCAATTAGTAGCTTTCAATTGTTAAGACTAGTACAGTCACAATACAGTATTATCTTCAGTCCAATCTGATATCTAATGTTATTTAGATTATGAACAACTTTTAATAAAGAAATCCTTTGGATATAAAAGGTTGGCATTTCCTTCTGAGTCTCTCAACAGGATATTCAGGCGGGTAGCCTTGCAATTAATCTTAGCAGTTCATTCATTTTCCAAACATACTTGCCTATTGACTCCAACAGAAAAGTGCTCATTTACTCTCTTGCTTACATTAATAATACATAGGAGATAAAGCCAAGGAAATCTGCAAGACACCAGAGACTCCATTAGTTTTCCGTGTAAATTCCAAATTTGTGTCATGTAAACAGAAAGAGGCACATTATTGACACTGGTAGGTTCCTGTCCAAACAGTCTCCTGATTACACAGGCAAGTTAGGTTGATATCCCATCACCTTTGCAATTGTTACAGTGATTCTTCTAGACCCTATACAAACCTAATCAAGAGATTTCTGACGTTTTATTTGCCTTTCAGAATTTCAGAGGCAAGGAAAAAGCTGTACAACACTGTAAATTTCCATCAGACTTTTCCATCTTAAGCATTTATGCCCGGTACTTATACATGCTAAACTACATTTGGTTACCTTGGATTAACAACACTAGAAATAAATGAAGAAGGTATGAAAAGGTTAGTGGTAGGGAAACAAAACTAAGGGAGGGGGAAAGGGGAGAGAGGAGGAAGGACAAAGGGAGAATAGCAAATTAGTTCCAGTGTAGAATAATTCTGATTTACCTGGACTTCTTTACATTGACCTTTGACTGCAACTATACTTCCTCTTGCTTTTTTCCTTCACAACATCTAAAAAGTAGCCCAGAGATGAACTAAGTAATTAATGTGCACACTTTACTTTTGTCCCAGTTCCTACAAAATCTGACACCTCTCTAGAGCCCAGATTTTTCCTGAAGTGATCTAAAATTCTTACAACTTAGCAAACATGTATGCTCTATTATACAGTTTGCCCAAATTAAAAAAGTCTCTTCTACTCATGCCAACATACTCCATGAGGCACAGTATTTATACTGCACAAATTGAACGCAAGCTGCTTCTTAAAGCTGGGACAACATAGGTACGAGAGAAACAGCTGTAGGCGTGAACAGAAAAATCCTATTCTCACTTGAATCACAGCATGAAGACAAATACCCTATTTTTCGTGAGCATGTGAACTTGGTACTGTTTCACAGAATATAAATTTTGTCTATCAAAAATATGTCAAATTAACAATTAATTTGCACATGGATTCCGAGAATAATTTGCATATATGTATGCATAGACATGCACGCATGTACGTATATAAGGAAAATACTGAAGACCATGGTTTGCTGCCTTCAAAGAAATTAAAATAAAGTATCATTTAAACGCAAGAATTAATCTTCAGTTGACAACATAAAGCTCATCGATACAATGAATTGTCCATTAGTTTTAAAGGGAAACCAGTGCCATATACAAAGAAATATACGTATGTAAATCCACAATTAAGTCTGGTTAAGTTTAGGGGAAAATAAAGTTATATTCAATCTGTATTTTCTCTAATACTACCAATTCAGTCAAAAGAAGTATTTAAAAGGAGGAGGAAACTGAATATTTCAAGCAACTGCAAAATAAAAGTAGCAAAACACAGCTTCTGAACCTCTGGCTCTTAAAGGAGCTAGGTGCACCCAGTGTAAGATGGGAGACACATCCATCATACTGGAAGATGAAATTCTTACCTGAAGAAAAAATTGTGCTCAATAATTTATTAATGATGATAATATTTCACACCGTATTGAGGACCTGATTATTCAAAGCAAAAGAAGCTGTCAAAACATTTCCTCTGTTATGAAATTACTCCAGTATCCATCACCTCTTGAAAAAAAATCAGTGTATATAGAAGTAGACGGTACTATTTTACTAGGCCAACTCTTTCTTACATAAAGTGACCTGCCATCAGTATAAATGCAACAAACACTGCAACTGCTAGTAGGTGAGCTCATAATATTGTCCTTCTCTGTCATCAGCTCTATTTTGGGGCCTGATACCTGACAGTCATGTTCAGGGTAGAGCGATGTGCATGAAATAAACAAGTCTCTCTTTAAACACCTTGCTTTCTCCTAAGAAAGCATGTCAGATGAGATAAAAGGCCGCTAGTGCAAGTGCACTCTTACAGCTGAAACCCAGAAGTAACTTCCTTCCATTTGCGGATCCAGTGGGGTTGGGGATGCCATACCACCTCCTGAAGAGCCATAATGCTGTCCTGTTCGAGTTGATCATTATTTACTTAAACCAAAAAATTTCTTTAATGACAGTGTAAAAGACTTCTATTGGATTTTTTTTTTCTGAAATAATGTTTTAACTTTGGATCATCAACCTTGATGATGCTCCTTAATGTTTGAAAACAATAAATGCAAAGCTGTCAAAAGCTGTGCATTATGCATATCATGTGGTCACCATTAAAGATTAAAACTGCATGAACTTGCAGCAGAGCACTACACTACCAAGTACAACAGGCTTGAAAATTCCAATTTAAGTGAAGCAAAGATTGTATGAGCTCTTATTAATTCTGTCTGTTAAAGAAACAATTTCTAATAGAGAACATTTCTCTTAAGAAACTGAAAAGTAGGGTATTATATAATACAAAACCCACAGTCACTGAATATAAAGAGAAAGAAAACACTTAAAGATACCAAAGCTCCTTAATGCAAATAGACCCAAAGGAAGAGTGGTCTGAAGCCAAACATAGATAGCTGATACTACCAAAATAAAGGTAAGCAAAGGGGTTCTGCTAGAACTGTTTTCTTACAGCGTGGTACTGGGAAAGGGGAGTGGGGAGGGAAGGCAAAAATCACAGAGACCCTGTAAATGGAGGAGATGAGGAAATGCCAAAAGGAAAAGTTCATTTTAGAAATTTTATCCCCAGAAAAAGGTAAAGAGAGGATTGTGGACCGAAGGTTGCTTATAAGGAGCTACTGTCTGTAAACAAATAAATGATCCTTTGATAATTTTTATTTCTCTTGTTTTCATCAAAATATGACTTTGTACCTTTTTTTTTGTTAATAAACAGGAGAGAGTTGAATGAGCAGATGTCTCTATTTTCAATTTATCTCCTAATAAAAGAAAAACAGAACACCTTAAGAAATTTTGGATGACCACTCAAGATAAAAAGAACATCAGGAAAATTATTAAAAAATAAACAAACTTTTTGTTTATTCTTCTGAGATGAAGTTTTAACATAGAAAGGGCAAAGCAGACAGGGTATGTTACCTGATGAAAAAAAAAAACCAGTATTATTCTTTTAAAAGGAGGCATGTTTTAAGTGTTTTAGCCTTTTAAAGGGAATTCTAACTTCTCTGAGGTATGAAGACAATGTATTTCATTTTAGGCACTTGGTGCAGTTTAAGGCATTCTATGACAGCAGGATCTACTTATGGCACCTTATCCTTACAAGGTGTCTATCTTTCTTGATTTCCATTCTCAGGATCTATCTAAATTTTTGTAGACTTCTATAATCCCCCCAATTCTTTTCTCCTTTATGTTCTGCTGTCCCTCTCTCTTCTCCTTGCTCTGTTGACCTTTTCCAATTCTGAAATTCTTTCAATGACACATTTGTCTCTTGTTGCCTTTAGACTTGGTTAGTTACATCAACAGATCCTATGTCCTACAATCCCACTGATGACTGTGAATCAAGCAAGCATGTCCTCTAAATACCCCACCATTTGTAAATGTTTCTGTATGAATTAAGATGCAAAACATCACATGAAAATACCTATATATTTTCCTCCACTTCAGAACCACAAATTCTAGCACTGGACTCTTTAGTGCTTAGCTCCAATTGCATCATGATGCATAAATTTATCTAAGATACAAGGAAATAATTATTATATAGTTATCCACAATAAAGCTGTAAGAAATGCCTTATCAGCAACTTCACCTTTGGATTCTCGTGCTTACAAACGAAGGAACGAGAAATCAGCTATTTTCTGTATGCACAGAGCTGTTGAAGGTATACCTCAGAAATGATATATGAGCAACTTTAAAAAAGTTTTAGAACTTGATTTTTAGTGCATTAATATCATTAAGTACTTAAAACCATGCAGCAAACCCAGATATTCTGTCACTTAACGTGAAATGCAGAGTTTTGTAAGGTCAGTGTATGTTTCCTAAGAACACTGAAAACAGGGGAAGGAGGAAATGAAACAGATTGGTGTTAAGAACATTAAAGAAATAGTGTCTATGTCATTCACCTTTTCTTCATGAAAATAATTGTTACATGCTAAACAATATGAAAGACCCAATTGTAAATCAAATCATTGTGAAAATAAGCACACAGGAAAGATTTTGCTTGTTTTGTTTTGGTTGGTTGTTTTTAATTTAAACCAGTCACTTGGCTTTCTCTGTTTTAATTCTGAAGTCCTCTTTGTTCTGATCTCTCACGTTCTCTTTCTCTGAACTTGGATGAATGGTATAATCCTGATTAATTTTACTACCCTTAGTAGTAGATACTAATAGGCATTTCTTTCTTTTTTTAAAAAAAAATCTACCTTTCTAATCACAGTCTGTAAAAACATACACATTCTTTTATTAGAAGATGAAGAAATACTATTCTACTGAAAGCCATCACTATTCTGGTTGTGCTCAAAAGCCACCAAGAAAACCAGAAACAAGGCAATTATTTGCTTTTAACCCCTATAAGAAGGCAATAATCTAAATGGAACAACCAATGTTTAATATATAAAAAGTTATTAAAATATTAAAATGTAATTAAAATATTTAAATGTACTCACTGAGTATTTATAACAGTTCACAAATGTAATACATGTAAATGACTGGCTTTTATTTATGTATAAATATGTTAGCATACACCAATGTAATCTAAAATCAGACTAAAACAACATAAACTATTCTGAGCTGATTCTTCATCAGCTCAACACAACTTTTAATTCACAGTACTAATAAAAGACTCTAAAAATAATTTATATATTGTTCACTTGTAAACAAGTATGCTTAAATTATGTTCTTATCCATTCAGTTAAACATATATTCCATTCATATCTAAATAAAAATATTTATGCACTCATGGGAACAGCAGGATAAAATGTTTACATTTTTATATATTTTATATATATGAAATGGGTTTATGCAACACCTAAAATTAAGGATCTTAAAACGAATAATACTGCAGTACTTCGGAGCACATGCAATACAATCACAACGTTAGATGGGCTGACCTCAGTGCAATAAAGTCTATCAACAAACAAGTGTTTTACTGAATCGTATTTCATTTAATAATACCTGTAAATGCGACTCCAGTAAAGCTCCACTATCTCGCACGCAACCAGAAATGCAAAGCGACATTTTCAAAAGCCAGGGCAAATGCTATGGATGACTTTCCCTGGCTTTCACCAGGCACTGCCATTAGAGTGCTTTAGCTTCCATTAAGTTGTCACTTCCCTGTGCTGCCAGCTTTTCAAGGGGGACAATTCGTTCTGACAGAACCATGGCCTGTCACATACACTAAGAGTTCAGTAGAAATGAACAGGAAAACCCTCAAAGCTGATGGATTTATTAGTGATTGGAGCTGGCATATATATTGCTTATATGTACAAAGCTAGGTAATTAATAAGCTCTAACTTGTCCACCCTAAGTACCTCATATTTATTTGCAGAAACTTAATTCATGGCATACAAATGTAAAACACACAGAGATGTTCTTTCATTGGATTTTGAACTTTACAATTTTTTAATTAGCCCTTATTGATCATGACAGTTTTGTAACAACAACATCTAGTTCATACATATTTTTAATACATAAGAATTGCCATACTGCCTAAGAGAAAAGGCTCATCTAGTTCGGAATCATAGTAGCAAACAGGAACAAATGTTAGAAACGCTACGTGGAGTACAGCACCTCTATCAAAATAGAATACTGTGGTCAGTGGCTTCTGAGCCTCCTGAGCTAGAACTGCTATACAGATCACCCTATATACCAGCCACTATTTGACCTATCCTGTTTGAGCCCAAATAAACTGCAAATTCTGCAATTATGGCCCATGTGAAAAAAAGTACTTTGTTTTGCTAGTATTGAACTTGCTGCCTGACAACATCATTCCATACTAATTCTTGTGCTGCAAAAGCACTCCATCTTCTTTGAAGCATTGCTGATTGTATAGGCCTCTCTTTTCACTTAGCTGTCATTATTCCAAGACCAAGAATCCTAATCTATTTAAGCTTTCATCTAATAGAAGGTATTTTGTACTTCTTGTCACCTTCTGTCTCAGTACCTTCTCTGTTTCTACCTATTGGACACACAGGTCACCAGAAACATACTTGGTATACAAGATGTGAATGAATGGATTTCAGCATTAACGATCTCCACATCATTCCAGTTTTCTATCACAGAAATTATGATCATCAGTCTTTAACATGCTCGTTGTACTTTAGTGACAACTATCAGAGTAGCTTTAGTGACAACTGTTCATGAGTTATGAGTTATATTTTATCCTTTGTCAGTTTCAACAAAGGAACTTCATACAACCTGAAGACAAACAAATTAATTAACCTACTTAAGTAATATTCTGTCTCTTTACAAATACAGAAAAGTGAAGCATTAAAGAGAGTAAACGGTCTCTGAAGCAGAAGGCAAAGATATAATTATACACAAAACAAGCCAATAAAGTATTTTCCTCCTTATGGAAGGAGACTTTTGGCCTTTGGCCTTTTGGCCTTTCTGTCTTTCTCCTTCCACACCTTCCCTGCTGGAACTCAGCGGTTGCCATTGTGGTTTACAGACCTAGAAGTTATTCTACTAGGCCGCAGAAGAAGGCAGTAGGACCAGGGAAAGAGTGGCAAAAGGGCAGGAAGAGAGTACATGATGTCAAAAGAGAGGAATCAGAATATTCAGACACTTGGGAAAGAAGAGAAACTGAGATTCTAGTGGTAGCAACAGCCAGAGTGGAGACAGAGCTACAGCCAGCTGGCTGAGAAGAAAGGATGACAGCCATCAGATTAACGGAGAACAGCCAGGAAGGCTTGAACACCATCACAACAGAGACTTGGCCCGTCACTAAGGACAGAACAGAGTCCATTAAATGTTTTGAAGGACGTAAACAGGACAACTGCTAAAGGGAAGAAAAACAAAGCAACTAAAATTTAGATGGCAGAGGAGAACACCTTTTACTAATTCATGGGAGGTTAACATAAAATCTAGGTTAGGAAAAGATTAGACAATATAAAGGTACATATGAGAGGTTGGTTTTGTGAGAGGCTCAAGACAAAAACAAGAGATGCAGAGCTGAAGTCATAAAAAGATAGAAAACAGAAATAAAATATTTTGATTATAAGGTTGAAATAAGATTAACCACTACTGATGAAGTGAAACATAAATAAAACTTTAAAATTAGTGAAAGAAAAAAAATTCAGAAATGTATCTTCCTCATTAGACAATTGATTAGGTAGTAGAAGTTCAGTCTTTCAGCAGCTGAAAACTCAAGATTTAGTGAGAAATCTGTGAGGGTGGTGGGGGGGATCTTTTTTCATTACCATTCTTATTTTCTAAACAAATAAATTTTGGAGGTTCAACATTATTTTTGAGTCTTACAATACTTTGACATGTCTTTTAATCTTCCTTTTGTAAACAGCAGTTAACTAACTAGTCAGCAATACGTGTTTCTTGTGTTTGCATATTAATATTCTTAGTTGCACAATTACTGGATGCCTCTGGTATCACATTTAATGTACCAAGTGAAGGGATTTGCAATTCTCTGTTGTGGAGATTACTCTAACAGCAGATATGACTACTTAGAAGGTCAATTGTTTAGCAAGTCTGGCATAATCTTTATTGGATTCTAATTATTACTTTTAGCTTTACTGTGTTTTGCTTCCCCAATGATAATTTTGCGATATTTTAAGATTTATTTAAGATGCCAACGTGCAGACGCTCATAATTCTCCGACCTTGGTGATTTGCTTGTATGTAGCATGAAGTGTTAAGCTGTACCTGACCTAATACAATACTTGGTCTAAAATAAAATGGAACAAACTGATTATTGTCAAAATTAAAATTATTTAGAATGGACAGAAAGTGAGAGAGATGTTTTATTCGCTTAAAAAACAAAGACTAAGTTAACTGGTGCCACTGAACACTAAAAATTACGTTTCTGCCAGTACATATACACTCTGACCCATCATTAACTAAATGGTGCAGGCTCTGGATCAAGCCTTCAAACTTCTAGTGCCCATTAATTTTTTTCCCAAACAAAAAGCCATTACAGGTTTTTATTTTTCTATGTTCTGAAAACTCTTACTAGTAAGGTTTATTTTTTAAGAGTTTTAACCTGAACTGCTCTGAATTTTCTACATATATCTGAAGATAATCAGAATGCTTCTCATGACTCACAGAGAAATTTCACCTGTTTACTTCCCTGTCATTGTTAACATTAGGACTTCGGGATAGTTGGAAAAAATCAAGGTTGAGTGATGTCTTATCTTGCCAGATGGTTGGGCTATTGAGAACCAGCATCAGAGAACAATTAGTCAAGTTTTCATTATGAGTAAATACTAAGTACAGAAATATTCAGTTGAAAAAAAGAAATTCTGACAAACTTGTTGGCCAAGTAGCAAGCACTAAACTGTTTCTTTTTTCATATTTTTCCTAAAGTGCTTGTTATAATCTTTAACATGCCTAACAGCTACATTGAAAATAAAATTTATTAACAAGTGCTATTTCCATTCTTTGACAGGCTCCCCCCTCGCCCCACCCCCAACTTTTAACTAAGCTCATCAATTACTCTTAACACTCTAAATAGTTGGCAATGTTTACATAACATCCTTCCAGAGTTATTCAGCTCGATCTTGCAGCTCATTAAAAGGATCTCTATTTATTTGCTGTGTGTTACAGTTCTTAACTTTGGCACAACATGCAAAAAGGAAGCCAATTTTACTTTTCCCTGTGGTGTTAATTGGTAGAGCATGCTGCCTGCCTCTTCATTAATTATGTCAATGTGTACGAAACTTTCATTTTCATGGTGGTGTATTAACAAAGCTTTGCAATGAGGCTGACAAAAAGCCAGTAAAATCCAGCTTATAAAAAGTGGATAATGAAGGCTAGCAATGACCAGAATATAGTACTTATTTCAAAAAGCAACTTTTTCCTCCTTTTCCCTTTCAGATACCATCTAAAGAAAGCACTTACTGAAATAAACAAGATCAACTTCGCTTTTGAAAGTAAATAAATCTCCATACAACACACAGATAATGGATCTGGAAACACTGTAACTTCACAGGATACAAAAAATGAGAGAAGGACCTCTTGCCCAGCTGAAATGGTTTTGCTCCTAAGACCATTTTCAGATGATTTACGGATCTCATCCCAACAAGTGTATAGAAATCACTCACTACTTGATAGCTCACTAAACACTGTGTTTTTTGTCGGAAGACAAAACTACTACCACAACAAAACCAGACACTGTCCACGTGAAATTCTTCTGGATGCCTTCAGCCTGTTTCTGTTTAATAACTACAAAGGTTGGTAAAAGAGTGACATCTAGATTTTCTCTCTCCTTTTTTTTCTTCCCCTTAAAAAACCTCCCTCAGTCAGATCTCAGTGACTTCAGTTACAGCACACAGAATGAAACTGCACTGGGGAGATTGCCTGGAGATGGAGACTGAGGTAACAAATAATGTATATCGTAACCCACTTCACTCTCTGGAAATTCTGAAATGTATTTTTTTAAGAGATGTAAAGCATAACAAACTATAAATTAAATACATTAAGAAGTTCCCATCTTACATTCTTAGAATTACATCTTACGGTCTTGGAAATCACAACTGGAGAAGCTTTCAAGTTGCCACTTAGGCTGCAAATGCTAAAGACAAATTCACAGATGCAGGTGCTTGTTTTTCAGCCCAGATGTCTTCCAACTGGTAAAAGATTCACATTGCTAATACCTGTATTTGAAGGCCAAAAAAATAAACCAACCAACAAACAAACAAAAACCCAAATAAAAAACCCCAACAAAAAGACACACACCCCCCGCCCCAACCCTAAAAAGGCCCCACAAGCAACTGAATTTACTTTCCAATCTATGATTCAGCCTCTTTCCTTCTATACTTTTCTCCCTATAAATTACTTGGGATATCTTTAAACTAGTTTTTTGCCGCGAAATCAAGTAATAAAAAGAGAAAAATGTATTGAAGAATGTTTCCTACAGTAGGCTTAAAACTTAACACGACAAACAAAAAAGAAATTTATCTGTACATTGAAAGAATTCATCCTTTGAATGAGTCTAGCCAGGGCAATAACAAGGATGGGATGAGACGGACAGTCACTCTAGGGGAGCATACACCTTATGGTGATGTCAAAAATCTGGAACAAATATGCCTATTCCCTGTCAAATGTTCTTGCCACCCATGAAAATGTCTGATTGTTAAGTCCCCCTCCTTTTAAGTTCCAAAGTCTTTTATAAATACAGCATTTCTTTGCTCTTACTGCCATAAAACCTACACTGAACTCTTCAACTTTTACAATTTCTTCCTTCTAGTCAGTTTGGAAAAGCTATGACAAGTATGCATCATGAAACATTTACTACATTATTACTCCTTACCTTCATCGGAAAGTAGTTTTGCAAAGACACACAGAAATTAAACTTGGACTATAAGAACACTGAAACAGCACTATCTGCTGCTCTACAACTGAAATAAGACTTAGGAATAAAAGAAATATTCAGGAAAAATTTGAACCCTAACTGCATTTATTCTGTAGAAGTGCAGTAGGTGGCTGCAGCAATATCATTTTAGCAACAAGTTTTGAAAATAGGTCTTGCTCCTATTTTTGAAAATGAGGCACTTGCTCCTATTTCTCCCTAGAAGTAGCTGACATACCAAGAATGTATCGTAGAGTGGTAGCTATTCCCCTTGAATTTCCTGTGTAATTCTTTTTTGCTATTGGTGTATAAAATACAGCAATGAACTTTGAATTAAGAAATGGGGCTGTACAATTTCTGGTAAATTTGACTATGTTGATACTAATTAGAAGCTGTAAAAAATACTACATGAAATTTTTAGAACTGCATCCCTAATGGAAAGTGTGTGCGAGGGAGAGAAGGGAAACTCTTTCAAAAATAGGTTTATGGTCATTTTAGCCAGAATTCATCAAAACTGAAAGCTTATATACCAAAGGTAGCTGATGGATAATTTTTTCTCTTCCATATGGATAATTTTTTTCTCTGTCACACAGATAAAATGTTCTTTGTCAGCAGCTACACTTCCCTGTCAAATTTTGTACTTCAGTGAAGAATGTTTTATGTTCAGCAGCTGGCACATAAGTATTCTCATGCAGTTACTGCATTTCTACACTTTGCAATTCTACAGAGTTAGACTTTGCTTCCTTATGTTCTATCCCAATTTAAACCAAATAAAAACACCCTAAAAGAAAAAGGGAACTCAATACAGCTTACCTATTCCCACATACATCAGCCTTATAAAATTTTTTTCAATGATGTATAATTATGCTAAATATCCACAACTGTGTACTCCAGAGCTTGTAAGACTAAAATGTTAATTTGATTTCACATGTTATACAAAGAGAAGATATTTCTGAATCAATTCTTGTTCAAAATAGAGCACATGCTTTAGGAAAAAAACCTCAAAATTCTCAGAAAGGCAGAAGTAATTCCCCTGAAAGTTGCATCTATGCTTAATTGCTCTCAGTGACAAAATATTATAACCTTAATTTGTCTAGGTTTGATTTCTGGGTATTGGCTGTTGTAACACTTCTGTTGGTTCAACTGAAGACACTTCTGTTATCAGTTATGTTCCTTGGTAAACATGTATAAACTGGGCACAAATCACTACTTATTAACTCTCATCGAGTCAATCTAAAAGCTCTCTTTTCTTTAAATCATATGATGTCTCTACATCTTTCACTGTCAAGTACATTTCCCAACCTACTGGTCATTTTCAGGGAGTTTCTCTAACTTTGCGATATATAAACGATCTTTTTGAACATTCACATATGACAACCAGACACACTACCCAGCAGAAGTTCAACAGTTTGAATAAAACAATTCTATGTAAGAAGTCAGTTGCTTACATATCCAAGAAGTGCATTAACCCCTCTGGACCACAATATCATGGAAGTTATATTCCAAAGCTCTACTGAAATGGTAAAAGTCCCCACTGATGGACTATATTCTTTTTTGCTACATATAAATGATAATTTTATTAAAAAATTACTTGCTTGCAGCCAAATGATACAGTTTGTTACGTCTCAGTCACTTCTCCACTGTTTCCCCTTCTCTGTTCTTTTTAGCATATGAAAATTTCACTTTGTGATAACTGTGTTTGTATCTTGGTCTGTGACAAAAAACATTGCACATACTAACCCAATTCCACAGTCCGACACTGGACTGTGGGCAGTAGGTACACAGACATCACACTTCTCAGTCCTAGAATAGAGTTAGCATTAGCTGTGGTAGTGTACGGACTGGAAAGGATTCAGAGCTAGTTCACATTCAACCTGTTAGTGAGCAGTGGGCTGGAAACAAAGTTAGCACATAGCTGCAGATCTACCTGGTCACCAAAGCTGAGTGAAAGCAAAGCCTCAGCATTACACATGCAGTCATTCAGAATAATGTCATTCATGCACAACATGCCTAAGCAATTTTCCTTCCTACAGAGATATAAAAAGATTTGAACAGTGATATATATTCTGTTCAGCATATGTGAAAGAAAAATGCTATATGGACATCAGCATTATGAAAGGAATATTACTTCTAGTGCATTTGAATTATTGTGCTAAGACTACACATTTTAATTTGGACAGACCACCTCTCTCTCTCTTCCTACATGCATTCCTGTTTTCCTTCCAAATGATGTCTTCAATGGCACACAACTGGGATGCATCTGGCACTGTCTGTTAAGCCCCTGCAGGTCTAAAAGCCTAGAGGAATACCCTGCATTTGGACATAGGCACACTAAGTTGTTTCTATTTGTAGTGTGCCATACCCCCTCCTCAACTATGACCATAAAATTTTATTTCCAACTTGGAGGGAAGGAGAACAAAGTGCTCTGGATTTTGGGAATAAGCCAACAGGAAGTGCTAAATGAATAAAGACCATCTACAAGCATGCCTTCGGGACTAAACAGTTCATGCCTATGAAATACTGCTCCAAGTTGGGATTCTAATTCGCATTCTGCAAACTCATACATCTTCTTGCTTGCTATTACTAATACACAGTATTAAATAACCAGACTTTTATATAAGCTTTTAACCATTTAGTTTCTAAACTGAAATATATGTAACAAAAGCAAATAGTTGCTCCTACATTTGAAAAGAGATTTTATTTATTCCAAAATGTGTTAGCAATAGACAAAATAAATCAAGCACAAGGAGGACACTTTGTCAAGAGCACTTAAAAATCATCTGTGTCCTCAATGTGTGTGAGCTAGGTACAAAAACAACAGAGAAACACAACCGATATAGAAGATCATTTGGTTGCCCCTCTCACTCCTCAATACCTTTCTCTACCCCACCTCCCAGGATAAGCTACACCTACAACTTTTGTCTAAACTGTTTCTGTAAACTTTTAGCCCTAGAGATTTCACTGCCTTTCTAAGTAACTTTGTCCAGTTTTTAACTGCTCTTCCATTAGGAAGTTTTTCCTGCTGATGATCCTAAACTGACATTGCAGCAAAGTAAGCCTACTGCACAGTGAATACAGAAAAAAAATTACTTCCTGCCTTGCACCTTTACACCTTGAAGCTTTACAAATGCCGAATTTTTCAAGAGTGCAGTTTCATAGGCCTTACTGATGTTTACTCTGTTTTTATATAAATATGGCATGTGGTTTGGGTTTGGTTTTTTTTTTAATAAGATGTTTTATATCCACATACAATAGACTTACCTAAGCTATATTTCTGAAGAAGGAACAACACACTTGCTTATAGGACTTTCCAAGGCAGAATCTTGCTACTGAAATACTTCTGACTTTCAAAAGCAGGTCTAACTCACTGTGCCAAACTCCAGAACAGAACCCAAGTGGAAAGCAGACCAGCATAGTGCTGTATTTGATCTAGTCAGTCCTCCTGTCGGAATGGAGAGAAGGAACTGCAAAAAAAGTTATACACATCTTTTGCAGCATACTTCAAAATTAGACCTGGAGGATGGGGGAAGAGGCCTCTGCCTATCCCATTAAGCTCATTTTTACCCCAGAATGGTTGCTTAATAATTTTCTCAATGAAAACACAGTAATGAGCTAACTACATTATCTTTCTTAGCTGTCAATAGTAGGTATGTTTGGCCAAGTATATACAGTGGCATGGATTTAAAAAAAAAAAGAAAAAAATAATCTACCCAAAGATATATCTTAAGTCAAAAAAGAAGGGTGAGTCAGGTGCAAGAAAGGCCTGTGATTTGACAGAATGGCATCTACACCTCCAAAGAACCTAAGTAATCTTTTATTTAATCATAGATGCATCAAGACTATATACTGTGTAATTAGAGACTACTTTTAAGAAGAAAGATTGAAACTGCAAAAGATTCCAAAAGGATGTATAGGCAAGTTGGTATGCTGCACCAGAACATATCAGCACTGAGATGAACAATGTAAGATGCAAGGAAGGTAAGAAAACAAAAACTACAGCACAATGCAACAAGAAAGTATATACATGCAGCTGAATATAATGAGGCTTCCAGGCCACCGCAGAAGTTGGCTGACCAGGCTGAGGGTAAGCTTTCACAGCGGACAGAGCAAATGTATTTTGTATTCAGATAACAACCAGGCAAGATTATAAGTAATCACATGAAATGAGAATAAAATTTCAGGATTTTTTCTCTCTTTTTTTTTTTTTTTTTTACATATTGTATCTGTAGATTAATGTTCCTGTTATTTTGTCTTTTTCTTCTCCACAGAGATCCTCAAACATTACAGTAAAAATCGATCCTTACTTATATCTTGAACTGTTATGTACAGTACTTTGGGCCAAATCAAGACTTGCATTCCTTGTGGGTTTTTAAGATATCATAAAGTAAAATGTCTAAAAAGCAGTTGAACATACCTTGTTGATAAATTTTCACATGCTACGTATGGAAATGTAATGTCCTATTATTATTCTGTTCCTTGTATTCTAACTTTGCATAGCATTTCATGGCCGCTCTACATGATGACACAGTTAAAAATACTATGTTCTCCCCATTTTGGGCAAAATTCCAATCCAGTGAGCCCATAGCTCACTTTGATACAATGAAAATTGCTTTCTAAAACTTAAGCTGCTTCTCCCTAAATGATTTTCTTAAAAATGCAGAAACAGAAATAAATATATCCAATCTTAATGCTTCATTGAAAAGACTAACTCTTATTGCTCAATAAAAGTATACATTCAGTGTCCTTTAGAAATAACATTTATGTAGAAAAACACAAGTACAAGTTGCTCAAGTTAAGAAAGCCCATCATTGTTTCAAAACTCCAAACTCATATTGTTAACAGTAAAACAAAAAGAAAAAAACAGTCATTAATTATTCTACATCAATCACAGCTAAAGACAAACTTCTGTATTTCCCTACATGTATAAAAACTGTTGTCACTTTCTTACACCATATATTTGTTTTTTGAGGATCCTCCATCTAACTCCAAGAAAGGCGATGTTGAAAGGTGTGGGTTAAAGTAGGTTTCTTTGATAGATCTATGAAGTGGCTGCAGGGCAACCCTTTATGTGTTAATGCTTTGTAGGGAAATAGTAAGGACATAGCAATTAAATCAGCAAAGAGTAACTTCAAGAAAAACAGCTGAGTGACCCTAAAGAAGCAAACCTCTACAGTTAAAAAATACTTGGTGGCTATGTAGAAGACTGAGTTTAGCATAGCAAGGCTAAAGCACGATTTCATTTTTTTTTTGTGTGTGTGTATATAGACAGATACATAGATAGATAGATAAGAGAGAAAGGTAATGAAAAAGCTAAAAAGAATAATAAATTGGAAGCCTCTTGCTGATTAGTACAAAATGTCATTAAGATTGATGGGGTCATCTAAGACACTGTTATCAGCTGTGCTAAAGCACATACACATCTGCATGGTATTTCCATAAAGCCTCTGAAATCACAGGGATGAAGGATGAGATTATGATGAGCCACAAAGGGCTAAATTGGCTCCAAAAGGCCATCAAACCGTGTGAACTATCAATGAAGCAGTGCAACAGCAAGAAGAAATGAATTAGTATTACCCGTCAAGATGATTTCTCCAAACGCTCTAAACCGAATTTCCGTTTCTTCCCGATAAGTGTATGATTAAAGTTTATAAACCCTGACTTGCAAAAACAGTTCTGCTTTTCAGTCAATGTATCCTGCTGTATTGAAGTGTACTATTGAGAGTTTTCTAAGACATTTCCTTTCTGTCAGGAGCCTTGGAATTCAGTTATTGAAAAGCATATGGGAAACGTAGTGGGCATGTGTTTGTCACTCTCAGCAAATCCTTGCTCTGTGGCACACACGATTTGGAGATCACCTTTGAAACCTTATCTATGTGAGGGATAAGACAGTATTCACATTGCTCCATCTCAAATACAATATGGTCAGTAATAAAGTATGTTAACATATGACTGACAGAGAGACGTTTCATTCCCTGCTTTTTAGTTAAGCCATTTCTACCACTGCCCTCCCAAAATACAAGCTATTGTAAACGCATTTATTTTCAGTCACTCAAAACAACAGTCCCAGTATAAAGATGTTTAAGTTCAGCTTTAAATACTAAAAGTGCTAAAATTCTTATTACACTAAATGCATAAAATAGCTGAAGCAAATGTAACCTATCTGCCACACAGCTTATTGAAAGGATAAAGGGAAACAATTTCAACAATTACTATTTAAAATGTTAGTAGAAAATTTATTTTTAGCAAGTCTGACTCTTAAAAATGGATTAACTCTTTTCCAGGAATACCATTCTATTAGCACAGTACTGTAAACACACAGCATGGTGTATTATCTTGAAGGGAGGACAAATTAATATTTACTACAACCTACTAAATATTTTATTGAGTACAAAAGGTCCACTCACTTAAAACACTCCATTATAATCTCAGAAAAATCTTCACTTAACAGAAAATGTTCTCATGTCAAGCCACAGCCACCACCATTTTAAAATGTTACCATGACAACCAGTAGCAACTTGGGGTAGTGCAATGCATAACTCAGATCCAATGCTTAGCTCTCTGCTCATCTACTGCAAAGAATTATTTTCCACAAACAGAAATCCTACAACTCTGAGAATATTTTCAACCAAGCCCCTGAAACTGAAGCTAGTGCCAAAGAAATCTCAGAAATTACTGTGCTGCTTCAATCAATGGTATTCTGTTTTGCAGGTACACACTACACTATTTACTAGGCAGCAATGGGATCTGGATTTTTGGAGTTCTTAAAGGAAGTCCACTGTGTAAGATCTACCTAGTTTTAATTAACATCATAATTACTGAATATGCATATTTAATTCATTCCATTTCAGGCATGTATTTGTTTTTTCTTCAAAGCGTGAAATCTCAATTCAGATTTTGTTCCCAAATTACAGGAGGCATCTTTGCTCTTGTAGTTCATATCCATATTGGTCTCTAAACATAAGTGAATATACTCAAGACTAATACAATAAGCTGTAACAGTAATTTGCTTGAGAATGTTTTTCAAGAACAAAGAATTATCCTTTGTCCTTCACATATAAGGGCAAACTGAGTAACATGTAAATGTTACAATTATCTTAAAATCATTATCAATTCTGTTAACAAACACAAATGTACACCTTTTGGAAAACTGTAGTGGTAAAAATTGTAAAACTCAATTGAAAAGCACTTTATTTTTCAGAATCAGATTTGTGGTTTTGGTTTTTTCCTCTGATAAAGCACAGCAATGTATATTACTTCTGTCCAAAGCTTCCTTTGTATACTTCTTATACATAATTTCAAAGGGAGGGTTGAGGAGTTTCTTATTAAAATAACTGATTTATGGGGATATCCTCCAAATAATTTATGGGAAGCCATCCTAATGGTTACAGTTTTCAAGAAGACAAGCAAGTAAGGTGAAAATCTTTAAACCTTTATGCAGGTGCTGTAGACAGCACTAACTTCCATTCTGAAATAGCCCCCCTTGCATATTACACAATTTTTTTGTCTATTGTTGAGACGTGTCCCATTATGCTTAACAAATTGCTATCAGATTCCTTAAATGACAGAACAGGAAAACCTTTAAATGCTCAATGAATCCTGAATTATTAAAGATAAAAGGGTACTTTGGCATATTTATTGTCATATTGAAGGAAATCATCATCATTGATGTCTGGATTAAGCTCTTATCTTTTTAAATGGCCCCTTCAATGCTGAGGTAAACTTAAGGACACATTGCTACAAACCTCCAGAAATAAGTTCTTTTTTAAAAAAAACCACACTTTTAGATGTTATTAAGTGTAATTTCCCTGTACAGCACATTTTCTTTGAATAAAAGACTAAGTTGCATTTAAGACACAACATGCTAGATTCCACAAATACATGATTTCTTATTTAAATGATTTTGGTTTAGAATTATTTTCTATTCCCTGTAATTAAGTTATTCCTTCTGAAAGCACTATGAAAAATAAGCATATTAAAGCATGCACTTACAAGGGGGAGAAATTAACAACATATTGATCATTATACCAAAAAATCCTGGGAGACAGTTTTTTAGCCAGTGGTCAGCACCGTAGTTCCATCAACTTAAATGCCATTCCATTTAATTATCTTTGTGAGCAAGATATGATACAAATTATTCAACTCTTCAGTTATGCCTCATAACTATATGACATACTTTGCTGACATTATACATTGCCAATCTTCTACACCAAAAAATTTACCAACAAAAGTTCAAAGATCACATAATCTAGTGAAATGCACACAATGAAATTCATGGAGATTTAGATGTGTTAGTATGAACAGTAACTAGGTACCTAATTTTTAAATGACACTCTTAAAAACCCCATGGCAAAGAACTAATTCTTCTGATGCCTTTTCTATGTTATCCTGTTGATTACTACATCTTGTACTTCCTTGAAAGAGTATCAGCTAACTAATTCTTAGCCTTCTGCAGTCACCTCATCCATCTTCTAATGTGGATGTGAAAACTGATTTCATTATAGCTTAGTCTTTACAATGTGGGTAGCTATATGTTTATATGTAAGAATATTAAATAAATAGTAAATAATAGTTAACTGAGGGAGATGGTTTCATTTAAGAAGCACATTTTCCCCTCCTTTGCCCCACACACTCAAGTTCATTGCAGTGATAGTTCCCTTGACCTTTACCAACTTCATGGATGAAGCACAAAATAAGAGGAACAGCCAAGAAAAGAAAGAGACTTCGCAGTTCTTTTAAGTTCTATCAGGCAATGATCCTTGGCTATAAGGATTCTGCCTATTTCGTACCATCATCTCGTTATGAAAGGCGGTCTTCATGGCTATGCAATGAATCAGAATGAGCACCTGATTTATGGCACTACAGGCCATATGCCAATGAACAAAACTACCTCACCAGAAGTGGTAGCTACGTTCTTGTCTGCCTTTTCAGAAAAGCTGCGGTCATCTGCCATGTCCAGAAGCATGCCAGGGCCTGAGAGGCACTACTATTTGGCTCATGCCAAAAGCATGCCACATTGCATGTCAAGAATGAATCAACATGCACAAATCTTTGGTCTCACTTTTTTTATTAATAGTATTGGTGCAATCCATCTGTTTTGCCTTCCATTAACCAAGAGTACAAAGAACAAAAGGAGGCCTGGGATTGGTTTTATGTGAAGCTACTACACAGCAACTTACACTTGAACCAGATCGTATGTTTCAGCTTAGTTGTCTGGTGTACTCTGGTTCATTAAATATTGGCTTGCATGGCTGGCTCATAGACAAAATTCCCCAGAGAAATATATAGGAAGAGGTTTGGATCTGGAAAGAACTATCAGGTCTGTTAATTTGCTGACTAGGCCTATGAGTGCAGATATATCAGAAAAGCCAAAAGCTACAAACAACGCAAAGAACTACTCTATGAACGTGAACACAATGTGAAATAATGTATTTAAGGGAACCACTACAACAAGCCCAAAACAAAATCCTCCAAATGCAATTTAAAAATTATATTCTTCAAAGACTGATTCTAAAACAAGGTCTCCTACTTAAGTTTTCTACTTAAGTGAAACGACGTTGAAAAACAGGCATCAGCCTTATTTTGATAAAATGTGAAAAATACTTTCATAAAGTCTGGAAAACTCAGTACCATATTTCCAAACTGATCTTTAAAAAAGAATGAAAAAATATGAAGAAAAAATCATTCTTCCCTCTGAGTTAAGATGAAAGGCCTCTTATTTGCATCCTGTCTACTTTCGTGCCACAGTAACAAGTACAATGCTGGCATCATCTTTTAGCAGATACACTACGAAAAGCAACGTAATCTCCAGAGAAGAGTCCACTGGGTTTTTATAAAGTTCAAATTTTCATTAGGTTTCTCTCAGCTGGTTCTACATCCACCAAGATTCCAAGGTGGGAGTCAAAAACAGATCACAAGGACAGCAGAGGTTCTCTATGTGACGTTCTGTAAAGTTCCTTTAGTGGCGAAAGGAGCCAGGTTCGAAGAGAGAAGAGATGCCTTTTTTCATACTACTAACAACGTATTTTTCATGGATGGTAAGGCATTTAAATAGTTAGAAGGCTTTAAGAATCCACCTCCTTAGCCACAAATTGAGAAAGATGAGGCATCAGAAATCTGCCTGGTAAATCATGCAGAGTTTCCAAATAAGCTCTCCCCTCCCATGGATTTTTTTCTGCAGGAGATGATGATCAGGCCATATGTTACCATGACAAATTTGGTATTTCATAACTGAAACACATATAGTTCCTACATTATATTTCCTCGAAACAGGGCAATTTTTAATAAAAACCCAAAAACTACTTTAATGTCTACATGCTACAAAAATAATGACTGGGGCACTGTCCCCGAAAGCAGCTGTATATTCAACTACTTTTGTAAAAATATCCCCTTTTATTATTTTTTGTTTTTAAAAGACAACTAAATACTGCATTTAACAGTAAGCATGTGCCCTACTGAAGGGAACACAAACTATAATGATATGCCTAGCTTAAAAGCAAATCTAATCTACTTGCTTATTAAATTTAAATGTGTTTAAGGCTGATATGGTTTGAAAATGATATGTAAAATAACAGCTTCCATAGCTATAAATGTCAAGTCTAAAAATTATATGCAATATAATATACAAAATAAATGTTGCTTCATCTTTACATTTCAGTGTGATCAATTCATTAAATAAGGTATTACAAGCTATGAGAAAATTTTACAACTCCTGAGACATAATTCGTCACAGTGCATTACAATGCAGCAAGGAAATACTTTAGAGCTTTTGTCATCAATGGATTAAAATTCTTATTAGAAAGAAGGTGGGGGAAAATAGCTTTCTGATGTACCATGACCAAAATTACTCATCACAGCATATATTAAACACGTACATGATCCTTTTTCATGACACAGTATAAAATGCCTTTTTTTCCTTTGGAAACAAAACAAGGAAAAGATAGGCAATATATTTTAATGGACCGAGATGTAAGGTAAAGATCTTTCAGGACAAAAAAGACAGAAAGCTTCACCACCACACCAAACCCAAATATTCTCCAGCAGTCTGGGGTTTGTTCGGTTTTGGTTTCTTCTTTCTTTTTAACTGCAATCGAGGAATGGTCTTTTCTATTTGCTGTGTTTTCCAGAAATAATATTTGACAATAGTTTTACACCAATAGTTAGAAAGAAGCTAAGAGCCTCGATGCCAACAAATACACTATATGTATCCCCCCCAACAAAGTCCCCACCAAAAAGCCTCTGAACATTTTATACAGTGTAGCAAAACTCTATTGCCTAGAAAGCTGTAAGACTTGGAAAACCATTCTGCATCTTCAATCTATGCAACTCGGTGTTCCAGAAAATAATCACAAAAGCTAACTTCTGCTTAGGGAAGCTGCTCGTTTTAGCCCTCTCGGACATGACTCAGACTATCAGAACTAGATTTTTACTCTGAATTGCCTCCTGAAGGCACATCTCTCTTCTTTACTGACAGGAGTCAGTACAGAAGTGTCAGGAGTCTATGTTTTATGAACACTACCCGCTCTTTTCTCCAACCTTCATCTTTGTAATAAGTCTGTTTCCAAATGAGACAGGTGCTGTGACCACACTATTGTTGGCTACTAGCCCTTCAAAATTATTTTCTTAGTGTAGTAAGTTTGAAAAAAATTGTCATGATCTTGGAGATCATGCAAAAAAATCTTGTTTCACCTGAAGTGAATGAGTGCTACAAGTAAATCAAAATAAGCTATACAGTGATGGCTCTTAATTATTTCACTCAAGAGTTCAAAAAGTCTTGACTGCAAAAGAATATTATTGAGATCTAAAATTTATTCAGACTTTGCTATTTATAATGAAATCCTGTTTCATAAACCATCCTGGTCATGAACATCCAGGCTTAGGGTATTTTAATAAGACAACAGCAATTTTCTTACATGAACCTTTACAGCAGCTAAAAAGCTAAATGCTACTTACTTTGGTATTTCTCTGCAAAGTAAGAATAATATTCATGTTTATGACAAACATAATTTTATTTTAAAATCCCATTAATATTTCTAAGATATGTGCCTGCCTCTTGCCTTATCACTTTTCCAATCTGCCAAACATTTAATACATTTGTCTTTCTCTGACATATAATTTTGATATCATGTATCAGAAAAATACACATCACCCCAGATGTTCCCAAGGTGCAACAAAATCTGGTAATACTTTTGCAGGCCAGTATCTAGCCATGAATTTCTGCCCCCACAAAACCATCCACATTACCAGGGGAATTATTAGGTGGCTGTATCTTTCCAGGCACTCAGAGCAAGATAACCCTAATCTAGTCTTATCACTTGCACACAAAAGCATTGGATCCAATAGGCTTCCATGTAATCCATCTCTGTCAACTGCATTAAGGAAATTACCTGTCAGAAATATCATGGCCAAGATTCTGTGATTAAATGCAAACTTAGAAAATGCTCAGGGGTATAGTAAAAAAAGCTGCATAAAATTGCTTTCAGTTTAGTTTTCCTTATGTTAACGTTGTGTCCACAAGCAGTTGAACAACATAAAGAACCAAGTAATTTATCAACCAATTATTGCATTGCCAAAGGAAACAAAACAGTTTTTTTAATTTGTCATAATTCCATGAAGTCGCCTTTTGTTATTAAGACAGCAACACTTCAAAAATAAAAAATCTTTTGAGATTTCTGAAGAACCAAAAAGCACATCAGTTTTTTTTCTAATTTTTATTTTTTTTCCCAGGAAGGGAAATTGCTATTGCTGATGAAGCACAGAAATACCTAAACCTTCAGATTCACAACCCTAATACTGAATGTGTTTCCTTTATAGTGCTTTGCTCTGCGAACTTTACCATTTAAGGATTATTTGTAACAAGTTTGCATGGCTAACAGCACAGTCCTACACCTCAGGTCACTCAGGTCCAATCCCTTTCTCCATCATTAACTTAGATCTTTTCCTTAGGCCTTTTACCATAAAATAGACAAACCAATCACACATATGTGTTATTTGGACATAAATGCACTATTAACTGTGAATATCCTGGCTCTGTGTCAAAGAAAGGAACACAGGAAAAATAAAAACCCACAGCCTGACCCACAATTCTACAGCTAGACAGCTTAAAAATATTCACTGAAGAATCCTCTATTCTTCAATATCCAATGTCCCCTAAAGAAATCAAAAGCCGGGGGGGAGGGAGGGGGGATATGATTAATATACCCAGTGAAAGAAAGACACGGACATACTGGAGAGAGTCTAACAAAGGGCCACTAAGATGATTCAGGGACTGGCGCATCTCTCATGTAAGGAAAGGCTGAGAGGGCTGGACCTGTTCAGCTTAGAGAACAAAAGGCTCAGGGGGATCTTGTCAATGTATACAAATACCTGACAGGAGGGCAAAAAGAACACAGAGCCAGGCTCTTACCAGTGGTGCCCAGTGACAGGACCATAGGCAACGGGCACAAACTGAAACACAGGAGGTTCTATCTGAACATCAGGGTACACTTTTTCATTGTGAGGGTGACTAAGCACTGGCACAAGTTGCCCAGGGAAGTTGTGGAGTCTCCCACCTTGGAGGTATTCAAAAGTCATCTGGACACGGTCCCGGTCAACTGCATCTAGGTGTCCCTGCTTGACAAGTGGGTTTGGACCAGGTGACCTCCTGAGTCTCTTCCAACCACAACCATTATATGATTTTATGGACCCACAATCTAAGACCCTCTTAAAAGCAGCCCTTTCTTCTACTATGCATAGTGCTTCCTCCAGTTTGGTACAATTCTTAAACTTCCTGACAGTGCACTTCACCCGACTCTCCACATTGTTATTAAACAATTTATTGCCCCTCGTATCACAGGGCAATATCACAGCCCTTTAAATTCGGCAGTCAAGTCAACTTTTCAGTTGACTTATCATCCATCCATTTATCCATTCCACACCTCACCAATATGGCCATAAGAATACTAGGGTAGAATGTGCTAAAAGGCTTGATAAAATCAAGGCATTGAACATCCACTACTCTTCCCTTCTCTTCCTAAGACAGGCTGATTATTTTCTTAAGCAATCTTTTTTTGAGGCTACAGTGTTCAAGAGTGGTGTATTTTGAAGCATGATTACAAAAGAAAAAATTAACACCTTTAAGCCAGTGAGAATATTTGACATATCTATTTAACACTACTTAATTCTAACTCCAAAATTGAAATCTAAATCATACAATAAAAATGTTCCCCTATGGTGACAAACTGGTGGGAGATTTTTCTCTATCAGGTAAGTAAATGGCACTCAGTAATGGCAAACCTCACACAGCTCTCTCAGTGCAACCCAGGATCTATCCCCTAATTACTCATAGGGAGAGGAAAAAAAAATTCTCTAAACCTGTTGCATCACTACAATTACCTGCTCACTAAGTATCCTGAATGGTTGTTCATACTGAACAACCATTTAGGAAATGGAAGTTTTTCTAAGCAGTGCCCAGGGAGCAAAATTTAGGAGGACAAACAGGCTGGAAGCAAAAGGAGAAAAGAGAAAACAGTCAAAGTTCGAGAACCTCTCCTTGTAAATTTGGAAATGCACTTCCTCCTTCAAAAGAAATTTCACTGAAAAATCATTGAATGTATCTCGCAGTAAGTGGTTCACCTAAATCCAGCGAGGTGTAATTCAAAAGACAACAGCAAGCACTAGGTTAGTTCATTAAGACTCCGTACATTGCACCAAATATAATGAGTATTTATAGTGAAGTTGAAGATTTCTCTTTGATATGGTGGTTACATACCTATATAGCTTCCTTTGTGAAGACGGGACTAAAAAACCAACTAAAAAGCATGAACATCTAAACAGCAAATAGAAGCAAAAAAAAAAGTTAATGCATTTGCTTGGCTAGAAGACCTATCATGGAATTTACAGTTACTTTTAATCTCCGTTAAAAGAACTAGTAACAAGACCCAAAGAATGAATACAGAAATTCTTAAAAAGTGTTTTGACAACCTCATTTGCTGTTTTTAGACAATGGTCATTGAACAAATGCAGCTGATTAAGTCAGGGAATCATTGTTTTCACACAACATTTACAGCTTAGAATACATCAGCAGAAGCCAAAATCACAGACAAAACAATTTTGAACCTTGCACATTAATTATGTATCACATGAAAGAAACAGTCATAAAAAAATAAAAGCAGACCTATGTTCCATGTGGCACTTTTATTAGTTAGTTTATTACCCACCATATGTGCTGCCAAGGAAAATTATAATAGGCTACCACCGCTAACTACAAAAGAAGACTATGAATTATTATTTATAGTCTTATTAACCAAGTTAGTAAAAGCAACATAACTGGGTCATGATCATAGGGAATGAAACTCTGCATTCAACAAGCATACTGTACAGAATAGAAAAAACAGAAACACACCAGTACTTTTAAAGCAGGGATAAACTACAGTACAACTACAGATTTAATCTTAAAAGTATATATTGACTAATGAAGATTATATCCAAAGTGAGTTGGGCAACAATTTTTCGCTAGCAGACATTTGTATAAAGCAAGATTCTTTCTTGGAATAACTCTAAGATTAATAAATTCAATACTGTTTCCCATTTATCAGAAAGACAATTCCATTAAACACCCTGTATTACTTCAGTAATGAACATGTATTTACAAATTAATGCAAAGACTTTATATCAGGTACCTTAAATTCCAAAATTCAGAATGGAAACACTTTGTAATCTCTGTTCTAGGTATAGTACTGATTCTGTAACAGTAGCCGAAGAAGAATCTTCATGCTTATGCAGAATTAAACTATTGTTAAATAAGCCCTTTAAGAAGAGAGGTGGACAAAAATGCTGCTGCTTCTCAAAAGTTAGTCTGCTTAGCAATCCATGCCCAGTCACTCTACCTGGTATATCCTTCTAGGCCTTCTGGATGAAGAACAATACACACTTAGGTCTACCTAAATCTATCTACACCTATCAATGTCATTATATTTTAGTTATTGCATTTATTTCTACTTTACCCTGTTTGCTATCATGGACTGAAACTGGTATTCCAGAATGAATTGCACATGTTTTGATGTCTGGAATCTCATACATACAGAGACTGTATCAGGTACTCTGTGTGCTAAAACAGGTCTTCACAGAACAGGGTCTTACAAAAAGATTAATGAGCCAGTACCGTAACAATGACTATTATCACCACCTATCATCAACTTTATGTAAAGAAAACTGAATTTGAACTTAAGTGACACAACAAATGTAATAAAATGAAACGACTAAGCAGTAGAGGTAAAAACTCCAGGAATTCCTATTTCCCAGGTATTCATGGGAAACAATTCACGGTTCCCAGCTACGCATGTGTCCTCTACACAATATTATCTCGCTGTGCCTTCAGAGATGTATTACTACATCAGAAGGAGATTAAGGCAAAGAGATGGGTGATAGGTTAAAAAAAAAAAAAAAAAAAAGGGAAAAGAAAAGCCAGAGCATGTTTTCTGGCCAGTATTCCACCAATATTACGAAACCACAGTCCTTTTTAGCCTATTTGAAAAAGACGGACCTGAAGGGAGCTACCATTTGAAGATTCCCCTAAATTAAACTGTAACAATTGCCAACAAGAATGCTTCATGGGAAACATACCTTCTCTCACTGACGTTCAAAACCACAAGTAAACCACTACTTTGTATTTAATAGCTACATACTTGTATTTACAGGCACTGACTCAACAATACTTAGGTTAAAAACCTGTTCTCACGCTGTCTGTTTTCACACCACGCTCTCCATCTTAGTATCCAAGAACTGACCAGTTGAGCATTAAACAGTAATGACAAACATCTGTCATCCTTGTTTTCCTATCCACTCTTCACCTTTGTCCTCAGTAAAAATTGAGCGTATAAAGCAGTCAGACCTGGGCAGGCAGTGCAGAGAACCTCAGGGAAATACGCTATCAGCAGAATCCTTCTGTAGACCTTGCATTGTGTAATACACATGAAAAATAATTGTATCACTAGAACTGTTAAATAACCATATTGGATTTGCAAAACAAGATGCATTTTCCCATCTCACTGACAGCCTGCAGCTTTTCAGAAATTAGCATACACCTGCTTTAAGGTATTCTGCATAAAATATTACAAAATGTATTTGATATAAACAGATAACTCCTTTTTGTAAGATATAAAGTCAAAATGGACTGCACTTTACATGATTCAGTGAACAAATGGGCATTCAGAGCTTATGGAATAACTAAGCACCACTTTCTTAGTCAATTCTGCCACCTAGCTCATCTTGGGAAAGCTAGCCCTACCACTGAAAAGCTATTTTAATCTTATTTATAATTTAAATTAAAAAATAACCCACCCAGAATACCTAAATCACTTCATTAAACACAGGTAACGTGATATATTAAAAAGAAGAGGCATTTACACCAGAGGTATTGAAAGAAAGTTGCTGTGCATAGAAAACCTGTCACTTATAAATGAACTTTAATTCTGATTGATTCAACATACAGCAAACCATTTTGCTTCATTTAATCCCTTAACCACAGTTAATGTTTTAAAATATTCCAAGGGATTTTAATTTTCAAACTATGAAAGAAAAGAAAACATCCTTTATCCACTCTAAACCAAAATGTGTAACACTGCTTCTCGGACGGTAATATTTTCATTTTGTAGCAAGATATATCAATGCCTTTTAAGAGAATAAAATCTTAGCTGGGACAGACTTTCAAACCCTAGTACATTCCAGCATGACATTTCATGAGCAAGTACTATCATATATACATATCTGCATCTTTAAACAAGCACACCTGAATTATGCCACAGCAAACTTGTCAAGACTATTCGAACAACTGCACATTTTTAACACATTAAGAAAACCAAGCTTAAAATATGCAGGCTTGATTTTAAGCCTGCAACTATTAAGCTGAGCAACTATGTTGAAAAATAAGGTTAGTAACTAAATCTCAAAACCATAAAGCTGCCAGCAGAAACAGAAAAATGCTTTTTTTAAAAAAGTAATGAATTCTGACATGCATAAAGAATACAAACCTAAGTATCTTAGAGATGCCTGAATATCCCCAATACTCAGTCATATTTTAACAAGAGATGCCAGATTACTGCTTAGGAAAGGTCTGTGATGAGATCTTAGTAATACCTATATTTGACACGATCTGCAGAGTTGATCTTTCCATCTTCTGTGTTCTTGGATTTTTTCAATTCTTTTGTGAGGCATCTGATACAAAACACTGATGTTTGGTCTTGTTTATCTGGTCCCAGTCACACGTCATGCATTAACATCACAAAAAGATAACAAGTGTCATTATCTTTGATCCTTTTGTACTTGTGTTGCGGCTAATATAACATTACTAACACCAAGCAAGGTGCCAAGTAATTTTCTGGAAAATACTAACCCTGTCATAGTGTAGAAGTTTCCTTTAATATGCAAGTTAAATTTGGAGGTATTTTCAGGTTACTTTTCCAGAGGTGAATGTATGGATTCCTGCTAGAGGGGAAAGAAAAATCAATATTCCTCAGTATTATTTTTTTATCTTAGAATCTCAAAATACTTTACAAAAACTGCAAACTACACTACAAAGAAATCATCTTACTGAAAATGATAGGAGATCTAAAGAATAAGAAGTGACCTCAGACTTACAGCACAACTGAAAATATACTCCCTGATCTGATTCGAAGCTTAGATTTTTACAAAGCACACTCTTAATGCTATGGCAAACATATACTCCACATTGACAAGGATCACTAATGCCAATACTTTTAGAAACACTTAAATGCTCTTTATTTTAATAAATAGTTAAAGAACAGTATGAGTAAACACATACAGAGTAAGTAAAATACTATTCTTATCATCTCATTTTTCAATCCCCTGCCATTCAGCTTTTAGAATTAAAAAGAGAACATTTCATATACAGAAGCAAAACCCCATGGAAGTTCTCTCCTTGGAGAATAGCAGAAATACAAAGTTTGACATATGAAGGTGAGGTATAAGTAAGGATTTCCAAAAACCATTTTCTCCCTCATTAGAGAAGTAACGTCCTCTTCCTTTCTACATTCTCTTCACTTCCTAGCGCTCATTCAAAAGAGAAAGCTGAGGATAGAATCCAGTTGCAGTAGATACAGCTTCTGTGTGCGTACAGAAATGCTGTGTCATTTTCATTTTTTTCAGCAGGGAGACACGAGGAAAACTGTAACACTTCCTACTTCTTTTTCCAGCATACATTTCTGTACATTCCTCCTGTAACATTTTCTGTCCTCCTGCAATATTTTCTGTTCTTAAATCTAACATACCCTTTTTTGTTTTGCTTTTATTCCCTCCCTGCTTGCTTTCTCATCCTGTCTATCCTTTCCCCTCCTCTTTCCAAGTGCCATATTACTGTTCTCCTTTAGTCTACACCTTTCTCTACTCATTCAATCCTTTCTTTATTTTCCTGTCATCCAGAGATGGATTATTTTAAATGCTCCCTCAACCTTTGCTGCTTTCCAGACAGGCTGACAAGAAATCTGGAGACTTAGGTCTAAACCTTCTTCATAGGTTTCTGAATATGATGCTGATAGGCACAGAACAGAAGGAGAGTTGAAAACATGTGACAACACTGTTGTTCTCAGAGATCCTTAACAAACGGACGTATGGAACCAGGCTCCTATAAATTTTACAAATTCAGCAGGGCAGTGTTTCAAAACTGTGGCCTTTGCATAACTTCCTTCTTAAAGCTCCAAATCCCTCTGCACTTGACCTCTGAGCTCTCAACTAATTGCTCCCAAATACACCAGTCAAAAGACCTCACTTGTTTTATTTTTAAATCAACCGTGACATTCTTCTTTAGAGAACAGTAAAAAAAAGTTGCTTTGTTTTCAGAAAAGTAAAGGATTCATTATTTTCTTAATATATTCTGCTTTTCCTTGCTTGGCCAGTGAGGGAGAGGTATCTCGTTTCATTTTAGAACTTGAAAGTAGCTCTGCTCAGAGAAATATCCACAATTTGTTGATAGGATAAACTGCAACAAGGAGCAGCATAACTATTATAATGACGCAAACACATTTTCTGCAGCAAGTCAAATGTTCAAGTTGCTGCTGCTCAGCCTATTGTTCAAGTTACGCAGCATGCTTATTCCTCTACGAGAATAGCAAAAACCAAGCAAAACAGAACATCTGACAGGTCATGGAATGAAATGGAATATTTCATTTGGAAGGGACCACGTTCCAGTTTTCACGTCGGCTTTAAAGAAAAACACATTTTCCCAGATAAAGCAGAAAAACTCTCAGATCTAAATTTTATACATACATACACAGACATTCACAACTCTCTCTGTCTCTCATTAGATTTTTACCTTCAGCCAAGCAAGTGTATATCCACAATATCCCAAGCCTTCCAATCAAACCTAGAGGGCTCATTTAGTGGAGCTGAACTCTCTGGTGAACAAAACACTGAGCTATAAGATAGATACACACATACAAGTTATAGTAAATGTCAGCGCCATTGGGAAAACCTGTCTAGCCTGCTATGCTGTTGAAACAAGTAAGCCTTTACAAGTTCACCACCCAAACCCAAACAAATTCAGCTTTGGAAACCATGGGACCTATTAACCTACTTAAAGAAAAAGTCATCTCCATTCTTCCAAGGCAATATGTACATCAAAAAACAGCAGAACAGCTTTAATATCGGAAAACCAAGACAATGATCTATCTACTCATATTGACAGCAATGAAATTTCAACAGGGCTTAATCTTCAAACTCCACTGCTTTCAGCTTTGCTCAGTGAAGCCCATGGCTTTTCTTGTTCTGAAAAATCAGAAGAAATTTGTCTATCTAATTCTAGGGGAAAAAAAACCCAACCCCAAACAGCTTCCGTATTTCATCTTTTTAACTGATTTTTCACATAGAATAAAGGGAGCATCTGTTTGATTAGCTCCTTGGGTGTCGTAGGGCACTGCCAACATCCATCCTTCCGCTTCTGGAAGGAACAGAAAAGTGCCGTGCCTTTTAAGCACGGTATTGTATCTGTATTTAAGCACATTGTATCAGATATTATCTAATGACTAATGCAGTACTATAACAAATTGATTTGTGCATATAAGAACATCCAAAATCTACAGGGCAGAGTTAACTCATTCAATTGGCTGTCACAGGTAAAAAAAATTGAGGGAGATTTTCCAGCATCTTATAATTGTCAGTTACTATCTGAAACAGCCAGGCCAAATTTTGCTGTTACCATTATGAAATACTCAAACAAGTGGCTAAGATTTACCAACTTTTTCCAATTGCTTTAGAAAGGAAAAAACAATTATAAGAAATTTCAGAACACAAAGAAAAGCACAAAAAGGCATAGCTTCTAGAGTAATTTTGATCCATTGTTTTTTCATCCACCCAGCACATACACAGAAAGTAGTATTTCTAAAATATATAAACAAATATGTATCTACTAAGTTTTAACATGACAGTTTTTCTTTTTCAGCCAAGAAATCAGGCATGGGGATTGCACAGAAAAGTAATTCATATGTATTGGCACACGCAAAGTACTTACTTGCAAAATTAAGACTTAAATTTTAGGATCTGGAAGACTTAAAAATTATTTCTCAAAATGAATATCTGTAAATCCCTGCATCCATGAGTGCATGGAACATAGTGCTGCATTTTAAGAGAAAAAAAAAAAAAAAAAAAAAGTTAAATTATCCTCTGCAAAGCTCCATTTGCCTTACTCAGGCACAGTTTATTCCAGACTTGGCTTTCCGATTTGCTTTTGACAACATTCACTTCAGACTCATTGTATTAGCAGTGAACTCTTTCCATACCACTATACTGGCCACGTAATCAGTACACATCCATGATATACAGTCCAATCTGTATTTGTATAGATTGCCTCCTTCCACCAAATTTGCTGGTGTAGAACAAGGAAGATATTTAAAGAAACCAAGGGAACTTCAAGATACAGCTCTTAGACCCAGCTGCAGCCAGTCTGTATTAACTCAGAGCTACAGGTGCAAGGAATGTTCTGTGCATTCCCAGGTGGGAATGCAATTGTTTTAGCAACACTTTTTAGGAATTCAGGTGCAAAACTGCACCAAAACTTTGTCAAATGCGCACAAAACCCAAATTCTCAAAATGCCTACTGTTCGACAAAGTCACATCCTTTGATACACTGTGACAGAAGCTGACCTCTGACTTTCAAGCTACTATTCCAAAGCCAAAGAAGTAAGAGTATTTCCTAAAATGACTATAACAAATTTTACTAGAAACAAACCCGTATTTTTCCTATATTCAGTTTCATAAGTGTTTCAGTTTTCACAGTTGCAATTTTCAAGTGAAAAAAAGATAAACAGGCCTCTAAAGCAGATGCCTAATGTGTAAATTTTCAGCATGAACAAGTTAACATCAGACAATGTTTTTAGCAACAAATCTAACCAACATGTCAAACAGCTGCTCTCAGTTTCACCTACAATAATGACATCAGCTTCAGTTATTAACAGGTGTTACCAGTTTCACCTCAAAGAACGGGATGGCACAACCACAGGACTGGACTCCAAAAGTTTTATTATTTCTAATAAGAATAAATGAGAATGGAAATGCAACAGACAGTAATGGTCTGCAGAAACACTTACCAACTCAGACTCCTCACAAATGCTATATATAATATAAACTGCCTAAAAATGGACTTCAACCACATTAACTACTACCTGCTATGAATTTAGGCATCTCTTCTAAACTGTTCCCCATGCACAAACGCATTACTTCCACCACTTTCACCAACTGTAAAGTACAGCACAGCGCATAATTTTTTTTTTTCTGCTAGACCACAACATTATTGTTTACCATTCAAAACAATTAAAAAAAAACCCAAACCAAATATGTGAAATCTTAAAAACATTCTTGAACATAACATATTCTAAAGTTATTTCTATTAAGAAAGAAGAAAAGCTAGAGATCTGCTTTCGGGCTGCTAACAAAGCTCAGCAACATACAAGAGAGATATGGTCAAGCCTCACCACATGACAAAAAAGGGTGTCCTGAAACAATGCCATATTCACAAATTATTTCTGAAATGGACTCAATAAAATTTTTGGTTGTTTGACAGCTGGCTAATTGCATTACAGAGGTAACAATTCTCTGGTGTTCTTTTGCTGAACAGCAACAGAAAACATTCCTGTAATGCCTCTATTTGTGCCAAACACTGAGGTAGCTGGATTTTTACTTTATTTTTTAAAAAAACTTAGAATTCATACAGCCAAATGCACTAACCAGATTTAAAGAAAATTAATGCGTGTAACTAGATGCAAATTATAAAGACCTTCATTATTCAACACATAGTAAAAATCCTGCCTTAGTAACATGTTTGTCATTAAATAATTTAACATTTTTATTAAGCTATATAATATACAAATATTGAAATTTAATTTAACTGTTCTTTAAGTAAAAATGAACAGTTAAGTCATCGCTGACAAGCAGCTATTGCCATTTTGTCTGCCATTTGACCTCTTTGACAGCTGAGGGAGCACTGAGGAGCTCTAACCCAACACATGAGTTTGATCCATTTTGTTTTCATTTTTTTTTATCACTGCCTACCAGATTCCAATTGCACTCCACCATCTCCCTCTTCTTAATGCTATCGACTACGTTGTAGCCAGACTTACACGGAGGATCAAGCACACCACCCTTACTGTGAGAACCTACTCAGTTTATGGCTGATTTCTTTCATTCACAGCTTGCTGTGTAGGTACCGTCAATCCGATTTCAAAGTTATATTTATATACGGGCTGCGTGTGCGTGTGTTTGTGGTGTTTCTGTGTGAGAGAGAAGGCGCGGGCGCAGGTTTACCTCAGCCCACAGCCAGCTGCGCGCGGCGGCTGGGCCCGCGTGCCCGCCTCGGGCGGCCTCGCCAGAACCTTCTGGAAGGGGCCGGGCGCGCGGCCCTGCCAGGCGGGAAGCGCGCGGGCGCCTCCTCGCGCGGCGCCTCAGGAGAGCGGGGCAGTCCCCCCCGCCTCCCCCGCTCCCCGATGCGAGTCTGAGAGCCCCTCGGCAGGGCGGCAGCGCTCAGGTAGGCGGTTGGTAATTTTTTATCTTTCATGGGGTTTACCTAACAGCTGTGAGTTTTCCGTGTTTAAGGTGCTATCTCATTTTATCTTTAGCAAAATATCTAAGAGGGTGAAAGTCTTTGTACCTTTGGGTTTGCACGCCTTGCAAAAAGACAAAGTAGTTCCCTGTCAGGTTCTATCACAGTTGCTTTCTAAAATGAAGTGGTTAGGGCTGAAGTACTGCATAATCTCGAGGTATCAGTACAGAATATAAGACATGTTACTTTCAGCTATAGAGAAAGAAGGGAATGGATTATATTTTATACTTACATTTATACTTACATTTCATGCAAGCTTGGAAAATAAAAAAAAGTGTGACTTGTTGGCTTGAATAAGGGAGTAGAAAAAGGTCTAAACTTAAGCAGGAATATGAGATATGAGAATATGAGCTTTTAGATGAGTCTACCGTTCAGAGAACATAAATATCCATGCTTAAAATACTTGTCTTAAAAGAAAACAAAAAAGTATTTAAGAAGGTTTAACATGGTACATGCATAAGAGTGAGTATGGATTCACTCACACAATCACTTCTTCCGAATAGAAAGATGTTTCTAAAGATAGGCATCCTTAATGGGAAGACATACATAGTAAATTTTTGTTCTTATTCTGGATCAGGTGCACAACATTAATGGTAAGATGTAGAAGTCTTTTGATCCAACTCCCATAAATTTCCATCTGATCTCAGTTTGGCAAAAGTGCTGTGAATCCCTGCCATTTGGGTTCATTCACATTCAGTACGATTTTACCATCCCTAACAAAAATGTAATGTATGAGGTACTCTGAAGGAAAATACCATCTAGCAGTTTGCATCAAATTTCTTTTGATTCCATAGCAACACCATATTTTAACAACATTGCGCATGGGATGCAACCTTCTATTTACCCTAAATTCATTTTCAGATTGAAATGGTATCTTGTACTACACGTGTTTTCAGTGATGGAGTTTGTCCTCTGAATGTATTTAATAACTAAGCATATGGTCCAGCTTCCCATTTCTGGAGCACAGTCCTCTTCAGAGCAGACTGTCGCATTGTGCATATGCATGAGGAAAAGCTTTTCAACATATAAGACTACTGCTGAAAAGATGATCAGATGAGTTTCCTTCCATTAACCTACACTGATGAAAATAATACTGCCCATGTCATTTCAGTTATCCGCTTTTAACACCACTGAAGCCTCTGAATATTTAGGGTATAATCAACTATAATAATACTGAATGCAAGGCACTGCTTTGAATTTCTCTGTATTTAGAACAGTGTTTCAGCCAGGTATAAACAAGCTGTATCATTCTATGACCTAATGCACACATAGTCTGCCAGAATAATACACCCTGTGGTTCTAGTGTAAACACAGTTGTATTTTTGAACTATGAACTACATGACAACACACGTAGATTTCTTTGCTGTTTCTAAAAGATCTATACATTTTGACTTTGATAAAAAGATACTTGTATGATAAAACATGTTAATACGCATTTTATTTTGGGGGATTAGTGACTTTCACCAGAATGCTAGCTGGCTGTTTCTCTTCTTGTACAGCTTTGATTTAGAGATCACGTTCACTGTTCTAAGAAATCATTCTGAAAAATTGACTCCACATGTATTTGTAAATGTATATCGCCTAGTATGTTTGTATTTTTAGGTATACATGTTTTTCTTGTTAAACATAACTGCTTGCTGTTCAAATTATCTTTCCAAAATAGTAGGTATTTTATGTATTTATGAGCACTTGCCAGCATAGCTGGAATAAATACGGAATGCGTTTGGGAACCATGAACTTGATTCTTGAACCTATTCTTAATTTATCACAGGTGAATCAGATATCGTGGTGTGTTTTAGGAATGAACTAGTGTGAGGTGTAAAAGCTGTGCATATCAGCAGTATAAGATTTGATTCCTGTATCTTTCTGCCTTATCTCTCTTTTTTTTTTTCTTTCTTTTTTTTGTTTTTTTTTGCAATACTTTTCTTCATGGCTTCATTGGTGTTTGGGGAAATAACCTACAGATACTGCCAAGACAGAATCTGTTAGATTATGGGTTATTAAGTAGCATTGCTCTCCATGAGAAGTTCTGTGCCTGAGTGTTCAAGGTTAATCACTTGTGGTTTTGTGACCAAATCAGACTTTCTCCTCTTTGCCCTTAAGATTCTGGAAGGCAGATTATTTGAAACAGATTAAATGGGTTGATATGGCAGGATATGGAATCTATTTGTTTGATAGGTTGTATTTTTAAGTCAAGCATAAAGCTGCACCACTACTTTACATACATATTTCCAGAAGATAGAAGCATGATGATGTTCTTTAGTAAATCTGAATATGCTATTTTTGCTAGTAAGCATCAATGTGCTTAGAATAAGAGAGATTGTGTAGTTCTATAATGCAGTTGATTGCCTAGTAACTCGTTCTTAATTTTAGGCTTACTAACTTGGTGTTAAAATATATAACAATAAAGGTTTAAAGATGAAATCCAGAAAGATACCACAGTGTCTCCCTTTTTCATCTGAAAGCTCCCTGTATAGCAAGCTCATAGTACCAGAAATAGGTAGCGTTTCCTAGAGCTCTTGAGGTATTTTCATCTGGTCAGTCTGCTATAAAAAACTGATAGATGATACCTTTCAGAAATGCACTGCCAAACATAAGGACATAACATATGAGCAGTTGTACTAGTTTGTATGAAAGGTCTGTCTGTACCAAGACTTTGTCTTCATACTTGTCTGAAGGTTGGAAAGTTTGGCAAAAGAGAAATAAGGCAACCATGTAACAGTATTTCCCTGCTATGTTCTTTTAGCTCCACCAAACTGCGTAAAGCACTTCTGCTTAAATAATCCATTTGAATTTATTTTCAGTGTTTATCAAATGGATTTTGAACTATCTAAGCTTTTGACATCCACAGTATTCTATGACAGTGAATTAGACAGTTAAAGTATACTGTCTACCTTTTTTAATTATATGAACTTTCTTATTCTAAGTTAAAAACCTTTTGTCCTACCTCCCAAAAGAAGACCTGTAGGCTATTCTGCATGACCTATTAAAGGGTAGACATCTTAAAACAACAGTGTAAGCCAGAAAGATAGCAAAAAGTTCTCTAGATTACTGTCTTGGAATTCAAGGCTATACCTTGAGAAGAATGAGCACAGCTCAACATTTTTGAAGACTACATAGGAACAGATCCTTAGCTCTGTATCAACAGCAGACATTAACTGCTTCTAATTAATCTTTATGCTATGGGGGCAGGACTTAAGACACCCTTTATGTATGCTGTTATTAAACACAACTGACAGATCATCACACAAAATTTTGTGTGTTCTGAGCCACATAGTTCTAATTATGCATTTTTCAATGAATGTAGGTACCTAACTCTGGATTTTGCAAATAAAAACCAAAAATTTAGACCAAAATAGATGTAGACTAGTGAATAATTTTGCACCTATTTCATCATCACAGTGATATGATCACTCTGTTCAACAACCTGATGCTACAAAGTTACTCTATCAAATACTGCACAAGTAAATCAAAAGAGTTACTTCAATTTTATCACTTCAGTTATACTGCCAGCGAGTACAACTTTTTGCCACATTGCTACATTGTGCATGCTGTAGCAACCTCAGACATGTATCAATAAATAGGGTAACAATAAAAGATATTTTTTTAATAAGAATTTAT
>JAHREE010000169.1:983268-1173059 GCA_033628505.1 Tringa tobata | reverse complement strand
TATATATTTATTTCTATAATATATAAATATAATTATATTAAATATTTAATTATTAATCTATAGCTTTAATAATTATTAATCTATAGCTTTCCTACTTCAAAAGTCTTTTGCTACTTCTTTACGGTAGCTCATCAGTGAGCATTTAATGGCTTTGGTGTGTATTTCATTTTCCCTCTTGTTAGTTAACGTTGTGATACTGCTACATGGAATCATGTAGTGGTATCATTAGTTTGGTTACTGACTTACATGTGATAAAGACTGTACTGTTTTGGAGGTTTTTTGTTTGACATCATTATAAGCTTTGTGGGTGGTTTATTTGAGTTTTTGTTTGTTTGTTTGTTTGTTTTTATACAATGCTTGTTGTCTATTGCAGTGAAAATTGTTGCTTCTTAGTCTTAATGACTTTGACTGAAACTTTTATAAAAGAACAAAAGACCCTGGCCAAAAGTAAAAACAGAATTCTTCTACCTGAATTAGTTAAAAACCCCCAAAATTATACAAACCCCTTCAGACACTAGATCCAAGACCCAGGAACTGCAGACCTTAATTTCCATTCAAAACATGAGTTACCATGTTAAGTGAGAAAAAGATAATTCTGTAAGGGAAGCATATGAATTGAATACCAGGTTATATTTTCTGGCATTCACAGAATGCTTTTTATTTTCACACTCTTTTTTTCATTCCCATTTTTCTGGTTTTATCCACGTTGCTGGTCAGTTAAAACAACTATTACTGTTGATATGTTTTTTAACTACATGCACCACTGTTTTATGTAAGATAATAAACTGCTCTAGAAATTTGTATTAATTACTAGAGGGAAATGTAGTAATCTTTTATCTGACAAATAATTAAATCTAGCTAGCAGTATGCATTTAACAAAGTATTCTCACCTCAAAGCTTGCTTGCTCTGTAGTCTAACAAATAAGGAATCAGAGTAACATGAATGACCTGGAGTGGCTCCCACAGTCTAAAAGGTCTGTGAAGAGCCTTTGTTAGATTTACTAGCAGTCCTTACAGACACTTTTACCTTCAGTTTTTTGCCAAAGCTGTTACTGAAGCGTACCACCCCTGCTGTGGGCTGGGGCAGATCTGAGCATGACCCAATCTCTGTTGGACTACATTAACAGCCTAGTATATTAAATTCAACAGCCATAATTTCTGTTCAAACTAATACACCAGACTGTGAACACTAGTAGCTAATGAGTGAGCCTATGTCCTTTTTTGTCACCTTCAGTAGTAACCTCTTGCCCTAGGAAGGCAGGCAGCAGAAACAATAACCTCTTTGGCCCAGCTTATTAGCTTGTTGCATTGCTAAACATCCAGCAAACAATATACCTACTGCTGAAAATCTGAGTTTCACATATCTGTCCTTTTTTCAGTGTAAGACTGGATTTCTGAATGATTACAAAAGAAAGAAAAAACACCACCAGCAGCTTAATGGAATACAGGATGCATGTGTCATCTGATAACCAGTATTTCCCACAAATTGATGAAAACACAATTTTTTACTTGCTAATTAAAATTCAGTAGCCTGCACGTCATTCAGTAAATTGTTTTAGAACCAAACCAGAGGTTACAGACATCTACTCTGTTATCCGCAAGTTAAAAATGATGAATATTGCTTTAAAACTGAATGCAGCATATTCAATACATATCCACACTCTGGCACTAAGTATCCTAGAACTGCAAGGCTCATGCTACTACAAGCAACATTTTAAAAAATACTGACCCTGATTTCTCATGGATATATAATAGTGACATAAATAATAATAATGGGTAAGTTACCTAGTGATAAATCCTTAGTCTTAAGAAAGTAAGAACAAACATTTATCATTTAAACTTTAAAAGACATCTGCATCATCATTACCACACTAACACTGGGTTATTTTATCATTCACTTTTTTGTTTTTTAAAGTTGCATATGGAATCATCCTTAGAGAAAGATGGTAGAGAAGAAATATCCTATTTTTCAATCTGTTTACCAGGTGCTTTTGACAGCCCATGGTATACAAGTGAGTTTTACTGCTTCACCTGTGGAATGAGTCAGTTTCTGTAGCTATATTCAGTTCCTTTTTGTTTGGATATGAAGGTATAAATCTACCAGCAGCAAGGTATCATATTTAGCATGTCTTGCCAGGGAAAAAAGAAAGAAAACAAAATATGTATAAACCATAATTTACTACTGAATGAATATCAAACCCTCTAGATTTAGGAGCACATGGAAAGGTCACAGTTCATAGACATCAAAATAACAAATAAACCTCAGATTTACTTAAATTCTGTACGTCAGTAGCTTAATGTTGCACTAATCTTATTTGGAATTATACTAGCTTTAAAGTCCTACCAAAAAAGTATTTCAGATGTGTAGATACCTGTCTGCATAGGGGAAATCAGTGTCACTGCTTGCTTAAATCTAAGTGCATACTTCATTGTAAACAAGTTCAGTGAGTATGGGTTTCAGTACTTACCTGGAAAAAATTGATGCTCCAAAGCAAGAATATCATACTAATAGATAAGTATAGAAGACAACAAAAAAACATAAGCATACAAAAATAAAAACATTAAAAGACTGATAAATTCTCTGTATTAATCTGGAATTAGCTGTTTAAATGGTTCCTTTCCTGTGGGTAGACAACACCACAAGTTTCATAAAAAGTCTTCCCCATGCAGATCAAACATGGATGTGAGCCAGACACTTGAGGGGGGCAAAGTAGTTCCTTTTTTTCAGTCAGTATATATTCCAAACTTTTGGAATAAATTGTACTAGTATCAAAACTTATCATACACAGAGATTACATTCATCCTAGACTTCTGCTATGAATAGCTCTGCAGGCAATGAATTGTGAGAGATTTACATCTGAAGGTTGTCACTGCTAAGGATATACTCTTCACACATCCTGTTATATGGTCACGGGGATATTCTCTTTACATTACATCTAGAGAGGGCAGTGGCCAAAGAAGCTCTGAATTTTTAAGTGTTTGACAACCTGTAATTCAACTGAATATTACTCTTATGCTCATTTTTACCACACACAATAAATGTTAAAAACAATTATGCTTACCAAAGTCCAAGAGTGATTTTTGGTGCTGCAGAGATTGTTTCAGCAAAAAATAAAGTGATTAAAGCTGAGGAAGTATGCTGAGATGTACAGAACAACGTCAGAGCCTTTTATCTCAAGGAATTACAGATTCCATCATCTACCTTGTTTTTTCTCTCCTCCTTTTTTAAAAGTAGCCAAACAGTTGAACAGTACAGGTTTTTTTCATTCTTTTCCCCAGCACACAGTACATTACACAGCATACAATAACTGATTTTTTTTTTTTACTAACTAGTAGATTTCTCTGTAGAGTTTCTCAGAATAAATTAAACCGAATCTCAGAGGTTGCTTCTGTGATGAAAATTTTCAGCAGTCATCCCAGAGCAAAGCAGTTGCATTGCTGATAAGTATTACAGTAAATAGGAAAGACTAGGTCCTAGATTTTTATACAAGTATAAAATATCTAAGAATGCTATGGAGCTAATGCTGTAGGTGACGGTGGAAGCTGCAGGCCAGTAGCAGCCCTCTGAGATGCTTTGCCTCAGCTGTCTTGCTAATGAATGTATTCAGCATTACTCACACCACAGACCAGCTGGCTCCCCAAAAGCTGACAAAGGAAGATCCTGCAATTAGGTCTGTGATTTAGTGATCTTTCTATGGCTTTTCATTGATAAATCTGAAACTAGACCCATCTATGTAACAAGTGAACAAAAAAAATAAAATCAGAAGTTATTCTCCTCTGAAGTATTTCTCCCTGCACATCATCAGTGCTCAAATGTTACAGAATGCTACAGAATGACAAAAGGTCCTTACTCATTTTTCCTGCTAACTCATTTTAAATGATGAGCTCTCTTTCATCCTAGTTACTTCTGTAATACTGGCTAAGTTTTAAATACAGTATCATTGCCTTGACTAGGGTCACATAGTAGTGTATCACAGCTGTCAAAATCAGTGAAACATTTTTGTTTGCCATCCTTAGCAGAAACAATTGTTTTGGGTTTTATTGAGGAAAAAAAAAAAATCCTCTGCCAATTCCAAAGAGCAGATCTGGTTAAACTGTGGAGAAGGTCGAGTGATGAAAAGAAGTAAACATTCTGAAAAAATTGTTGAAACCTCCAGAAGAGTTTTACTTGCACAACTCCAGTGAGCATATTAGGAGATGGTGCTCATCAGTGCTTCTAAGCAAGGGGATAAACAGGTGATGACCCCTCAAAAAAGTGACTAATGTATAACATAGGTGAAAGAAATAGAAAAAAAGTTCCCTTTTTGTTGTGTTATAGGAAATGCATCCACAAAAGGAGAAGGAAATGGGACAAAATGATTGCTGCACAGGTGTTAATTGTCATCCTGATATAAGTTGTTTCTCAAAATGCTAATGGTGCTCAGGTTGTGCTTTTTAATCAACCTTAGTGAACAGGCAGCTGATCTCAGAAAGCACAATTGCATGCACAGATGCATGAACAACAGTGTTTAAGGCACTTCTTACATTTATCATTAATATTATAAGATTCCTGCCTGCCTGCTGGAAGGATGGACCTGGGGTAGAAAATTACAATGACAGGTAGTACCTGGGGTTGAAGTCATTTCAATTCCTGATTATTTGATAGTATTTTTACTCCCGAGCAAAATTTCAAACAATTCCGCCCTGATGCATTTTTAAAAATGCAATAGTGGCAAAACCAATTGCTGTCTGTGGGCATCCTTCCCTTACCCACCCGACATGATCATCAAATGAATACATGAACTTAAAGGAATAATAAAAATAACAATGTTTACTTGTTGTGAAAGGAAACAATTTTTTTGACCCATGAAAAGATACCAAATTCCTATTTCCTATTGATGTCAATCTCCTTTTTGTGAAAGTAGGGAGGCTGATTTTTGTTTGTTTCCAGAAGACAAACATGTATGTCTTTTAAGTGTGTATGTGTATATATATATAAACATATATATGTGTATGTGTACATATACAAAAAACATCTCCCTGATCATATATCTATATACCATATATCTATATATGGCTTAAACCATGACAATCTATCATACTTAACTGTATTTTCTAGTAAGATTTCTCATGTTTCTGTGGCCTTGTATATCACAGTTGATTTAAGTAGTTTTCAATAAAGCCCTGCAACTTTATTGCATGAAAGAGGCCCTGATTAATTTCTTCACTAACCCAGTTTTGTTTGATGTATAGTAGAAAGAGTTGTCGCTTTAGGTTGGTACTTGGTGGCATACTGACAACTGGAGATGTCCAGTCTTACAATGTACTCATTCTGGGGGGACATGGAATATTTCTTACCAATTCTTTCCTTTTTCTTTGTTTCTTTCCTTTTCTTTAGTTTCTTAAAATTAAATCTATATACTTTCATATTCAGAATCACTGGTCCTATACATTTACATATCTAGTTGGCAAAGGAAATATCAAACTGGAGCAAGCCCATGATTTATGGTTTGTCTGGTACTACCTCCTAATTTCAGCAACAATCTTTACTTGGTATTCCTTAGAAACATGCAAGAAACTCTCCCTTTTCTATGGGAAAAAAAATCTTATGTCTTCAAAAGCGTACCCTGTTCTCCATACCGTAGCATACCGTACCGTACCGTCTCCATACCGTACTGTAGCATAGCTTCTAGGAGGATCTGTTCCATGATCTTCCAGGCACAGAGGTGAGGCTGAAAGGTTGGTAGTTCCCAGGGTTCTCCTTTCTAACTTTTTAAAAATGGCTGCGATGTTTCCCTTTTTCCACCTGACTGACATATCTTTTCATTTATCATTGAGAGTGGCTTGGCAACTATATCAGCCAGTTCTCTCAGGACTCTGGGATGCATCTCCTCAGATCCCATAGATTTTTGAATGTTCAGCTTGTTCCTGCTTTGCCTTTCACAAAATGTCAGGCCCACTGTGGGACAGCCCATAGCCACTAGGTAGAAGTGCCATTAGAAAGACAACCCAAATGGCCTCATTAATATTATGCTACTAAACTAATGCGTTTCTCACTAATCCATGTTTTTACAGTAGCAAAGGCTAAAGCAACACCCATATAATTCAGCTTGTGTGAAAGAGTCCAAACAATGAGAAAATACTCTGCATTAGCTAGAAAACTTTGGTTGGTTCAAACTATAATAATCAAAGTATTATCAAAGCTTTGAAAACAATGTAATTGTAAATATCTAGTAATCCTGAAGAAAATCTCAGTTTCTGAAAAGGTAGGCACAATTCCATCCTATTTGAAATTTTCTAACAAAGTCATCATAATTCAGTTGGAAAATTATGCTGTACCATATGCCAAAGTGTAATTTACTGGACATTCATTAAAAAGCCTTCAGCAATATGCAGATTCATTAAGCTAATATGCTCCACACAAAGTTAACTGTCAACTATAACTGAACTTTCTTCTTTAACTGAGCTTTTAATGTTATTCAGAAACAAACATAAAAAGAAAAGATCAGACCTCCCGGATTTTCATAAGACAGAACCTTGGCAAATACGTAGCCATTAGGAAAATTCATGGTTATTGTGCATCTGCTACACAAGAACCCTCACAACAAGCTGACTTTAGAATGGTTATGAAATAAACCTGTGAACACAGAGTGGCCCTCTTTGCCGCCTGGTGGAAAAATCTGGATAAATGGCAAAATTCCTATTTTACCAATAAGACAGAATTACTATGCAGAAAAATATGTTGTGTCTAGTGAAATTAAAAGACACACACAAAATGCACTTAATTACTAAAGTTGAAAATTAAATAGTATTGTCTTGTATCTAAAAGCTGAGGTAACACTGATTTAAGATTGTTTCCTACAAAGCAGAAATGATGGCTGCTGTTCCAAAAATAGGATAAGAAAATAGTGTTTTCTATAGCCACATTGCATCTCCCAGTGTTCAAAACCTTTAATACAGAATTATGACCTAACAGACAATGAAAAGGTAATATTCACTGAGTTTTCTAGCTTTGAAAATGGAGGTAACAACTAACATATTCATTAACAAAGTCTTTATAATATGTTATAGGTCTCCATGCTTATATTTCTTAAGTGCAGAATTACTCAGGCCTCAAACAGATGGAGCTTCTTATATCTAGTATCAGGTGATCCTTAGAGAACTGCTGGCTGAAAAGCCCTGATGAAACCCAGACAGACATCTGTATATAGAGATGCCCCAGTAGATCTCTACAGTGGTGACCTGACTAGGCCTCTCAGTAGGATGCTGTCCAACTGAGGATCTGTTCTCAGAAAATAATCCCATGCAACATTAAGGCAGTTACATATCAAGTATGTATGCTACACAGCCAAAATTTTAACCTTGTATATAGATATTTAAATCTGTATCATTATCATAAAAATTCTAATGGAAAATAATTGATCTTTAAAGGTTGTGCTGACTGAAAAGAAAATGAGTAAGAAATATGGAATGGTTTAAGCACTAGACATGGAAACATGACTGTTTTCCTTTTAAAACTATAAATAAGCAAACTTCAGTTATCTCCCAGGTTTCAAAGGAAAATCAGTTGTATCTTACTCATACCTAGTTTTATTTTGGTTTCTCTCAATTTACCATAAATTAATGATACTTTCCCGTTAATAGCTACTTGATTATCCATCAGACACAAAAGCAACTATGTACTATTTGCCCAAAGAAAGATACTAGGAAAGCACTTCAGTAAATAACCAGGATACCTAAAAAAGGTGTTGCATTTTTTGAGTGTAGCTCTAAACCGGTCTCTTACAAATGTAAATAATTTAATTATCTTTTATTCTAAAATGAAACAATACATTATGCATTAATATTGAGATTAAGAACTATGTATTCTAGGGCTCAATGAAATTTCTAGTTCTGTAAATCAGTATTCAACGACAAATAATTAAGAAAATTTATTCAGATTGGCACAGGTTGGAAAAGAAATACTTGTCTGTCCTTCAAGGGGGGGCTAAAAAATCTTTAGCTAATCAGAATAAATTTTCAGGATTTACACATAGAAATTGTTAGGAACAAAAAGAAGTAAGAGAGTTAAAAATCTAAATTCTTGTTATTCGAATGAACAGAGATGACCAATAATACAGAACAAAAATATAGCCTTCCATTTATTCAGTTTTGAAATACCTGCAAAGGGCAACGTAAAACTGAAAAATGGAGTAGGTGCAATGAGGCCTTTAGAATAATTATGTGTTGTTAATTGAAGAATGTTAATCATGTCATATTAGGAGGGAGACAGGGTTAAATTGGTAAAATTTCAATTCACTTAGGCCTTATCTCTTGTTGGAATGAACCAGATGATTAATCCTTAATATTCTTCAGGGATACAGAGAACATCAGCAATTAAATTAACAACTACAAAGTTTATGCTCAGAGATTCAAAAATGAAAGACAGAAACACTTTAATTTTTCACAAGTTGTTACCTTAATTATCTTCTTATTGCTTCTGTCTCTTCTCCCTCATTACAAAAACATACCCCTTAGTATTCATGGATCCCTTTAATTTGCTGTAGCTCGGCAACTATGTAAGGAATGTCATCTGAGCTGCAAAAGTCATAAATCTTACTTTATGCACGCTCATTGAAAATAAATTGTTCTGCTGTACCTAGTCCCTGTGTTCGAACTGCAAAGTGCTGACAAATTTCTGTTTCCTTACAAACAGTCAGTAATGTCCATCAAATTTTGGTGGCAGAAAGGAAGGCTTGCTTAGCACATAATGTGAAGTAAAGTTTCTTTTATTAAAATATAAAAGAAATACAGATATCTAAGTTAATCTAATAGTTATTATGCAAAGTGCTACTGGCAATAGGAAGGTATGGGGATAAATTTCTTAAAAACCTTCTAATTCTACAGTCATGAAAATAAGGATGTAGTTCCAGATCATTCATTAAAATTATATACCATCAAGAAAATGCAGACTGACATTTAAATGAAAGTTTTTCGATTAGAGAAGAAAACAATAGAGAAAATGGAGGACTTCAGAACGTGTTTGGGATTCTTTCTTAAGATTTGCCTGAGAACTCTTACAGAAGATGTGGAATCTTGTTATGAATACCGGACTGCATGATACATTGAATGATTTCAAATATAACTGCTGTGAAAGTAAATGCTCCCACAAGTTAAATGCAAAAATCCATGATTGCGAAACATAGGGACTTGACATTGTTATCACTATGCATGCTTTCAAAATTACCAAAGTTTTAAAGTAAAATGTCATATCCCTGAAGGGTGCCCTTACAACAAATTATTAACGAAGCTGTATTGATCTTCACCCAAACGGAAAAATCTCAATAAATCTCATCTGGACCTTTGCTGAAGCTAGAAAATACATTACACCCCCCTACTGACCACAATTTTTATTATCGCTATTGTGTTTGCAGGGCAGTCAATTTTATACAGCGTAACAAACTGCCAAGTGCTAAAGTGATTTCCTCTATTACTGAGGTCCATGTATTAAATTTAGTGAGGCACAATACCAAACTTCAAATATTGCAGGGTTTAGAATTGAATGCAGCTGAGCCTAATGTTATCAACCTGACAAATACACTGACATATTAAGTAGCAGATCATTTATTCATATTTGGAACTGGTTTTGTTTTTCTATTCAGCTGTATAGTTTTAGATTAGCCACAATATTTCAAAATGTAACTATTACTGTGAAGTCCAAAGGCACTGTGGAATACATATTTCATATTCTTATTATGCACTGTACATCAGAGAAATATGCCTCAATAGCCTGTTATCACATATAAATACATGTAAATTAATAAATTACTTTGCATAATGCAGGTTTAGGCTGCAAATACTTTAACCCTTTTCAATGACAGGTGACAAGCACTTCAGATACTTCATGTTATAGTCAAATAAAAAGCTTAAATTCTCAGATAAAGTTTCATTTTGAGCTCCCTTTTCCCCCATACCATTAATTTTCCTGCAGTCTAAAATATTCCAAAACAGTGGATTTCTGAATTTGCAGATGCTATTTGAATTCTAGTTCTTACTGAAAGATGCCTGTTCTAATGCACACCATGTCCTCCTGGAAGAATTTGATGTATTACGAATAATTAAATCAACAATTTAGAATACTTGTCACTAATTCTTAATGAAGTATTTTGAAGTAACTGATTGCTCACATCAATGCAAATAAAGCTTTCTCTAATTTTTTTTCTTCAATTAATAACAAATATTTCCCATAAAAACTGAGAAAGAACATCCAGTATTTTGCTCACCTGAAATAATCCAAATAATCCTCCTCTGTGGTAAAAACTGAAGCTACAAGGCTTTGAGGAAAGACAGATTCTGCATTGCTATCTGTTATTTTAGGGAATGGCAGTTTCCTAGCTTTTAGAAGTGGATCATGAGACCTTTTGTAAATGACCTTGCATCCTGACAGTTCTGCAGTTTTTCTACTACTGTGGTCTAATTGTGCAACTATTAAACTGCAACAGTTGCCATTCAAAACAGCTCACAGTAGATCTTAAGACAGAACTATCTATCCTTATGTGAAAACTCTAGGGAGGATTCCTACAACTTTCTCTCTGGAAACCTCCATCATTAACATGGAGTGCACTGCCGGCTGGGAAGACAGAAAAATAATGCCATTGATAGATTTGTGTAACATTCCAAATATAAAGGAAAATCTCCAAATGAAAGGAAATACTTCCACCTCGCCCTTTTTAACTTTTTTTTTTTAAGGATAAATCATACAACTTGGTTCAATTCTCTAGGAAGGGTCTGATAGACTGCAGTCTCTCACTTTATATATTTCAGTGGTACAGATATTTTTGCCCTAACAACCATGTTGGATACTATACTCTCCCAATCAATCTGGTTTAGTGATGGTTTTTGTCAATGTTGGGTTGATGGTTGGACTAGATCATCTGAAAGGTCCCTTCCTACCTAGGCAATTCTATGATTCTATGATAAACAGTTTAGCTAGATGCTTTATATTGTCAAATGACTTGTATACCTGTCTCATAGGAGACAGCAGGTCAAAAATATTGCTACCTTGCACTTTGATTTGGAGTTAGAAAGCCAACTTGCTGCTGTAAAGCCTAATTCAATCCCTGAATTTTTGTGTGTTCTTTTCCCCATGTATTTTTCCCTCAATCCTTCCTAGAAAAAATTACTGCAACACTAGCTGGCTGTAAGCAAACAAATAAGCAGAGTGAATGCTGAAATACAAGCATGAAATATTTAAGCTTAGAAGTATTTTGCTTTTGGAGTTAGACCACTGGTGCTTTAGTTGCAAACCCTTTCCTGGAAAGATAAACCGTTTAACATAAACTGACACTCAAACATCTTACAATCTCATATGCTACCAGTGTTCTTCCTTGTCACTGAAAAGAGGTCAGGTATTATTTTGTTATTTGGACTGAAAAATGCTCTTGCCATTTGGAGACTCCTCACATATACAACACCAACTACTTGGACCATGTAGGTCCCTGAACTAACTTTATGGTATTTTCTTTGTCTTCTGTGATGTCACCATAGATTGAACTCCTCTCATTCAAAACTAAGACAAGCTATTCAGTTCCATTGTGGAAATTCCACGAGTAGTGAGGAGGAACACTCTTCACAGTTCTATGAGTAGAGCAAATGGCACTATTATAATTCCTGAAATGTTAATTAGTTTGTAAGTCTGACACTTGACAATGAAATATTTATTTTCATGGAGTACTACATGTAACTTAAGAATTACAATAGCAAATCTAGATGTATTACTGAATAGAGAAATCATTATTCTAAACCGTGATCTACAAAGGAAAAACACAATTATTACAAAGAACTCCCTTAATTCACATCGCTGAGTACTATCCATTTTTTAGCACTTTGCATTTTTGAATTTTGGAAGAGCTATCTCCATAACTTGTAAGAGTTCTTTAAAACATATAAGAAATTCCCCAAACTTTATATGCTCCAATTCCAACCTTTAGTTATTTTATAATACATTTCATATAGATTGGTCAATTTGAAACTATTTTTCCCCATTTGCAACCTGAACATCTGAGGAAGAAGTTTGGCATCCTGAAAAAGAAACTGGATATGAATACCAAAATAATAAAATCATCATGTTGAACTGGAAACACAGGAAAGACCAGTTATGAAACTGAAAAAGATGCAGATAATCACCCAGCAGAATCTCAAAAGATGAAAATGACTACAAGAAGGGTGGAAGAACTGGGTTGCTAGCTTATAAGGTAAAGATTCTGTGTAGGTTTTATCAGAGTAAAACAAAAGGACCCTGTGTTGTTTTGATCTTAAACTTGATTAATTGATCCTTGCAGCAGTTCATGCATCAGTTCATTCTTTTCTTTTCCCCAATTGTCAAGGAAGACTTTTTCTTATTCTCCCATGACTCAGCTGCAAGATTGCACATGATTATGTTCTTTGATTCTCCCTTTTTGAAGCACTACTTGGGTGATGGGATTTTGGATTCCCTTTCATGACAGTATGCAGTTCTACAACCCTGCAGACTCTGCATTTTCTAGCTTTTCTCCTTATCAGGGAAAACACAAGGGAAACCTGCTTGTGAGGTGGAATCATGGATGCCAAGACTTAAATAACCACCATGACTTAGAGTACTTTTTGCCAAGAGAGTTTATGTGGCAAATGGACAGTATTGTTCCCGAATTCCCTAAGAGCCACAAAAATAGCCTGTAGCAATCTTTCTAGTATTCAGACTTCTGATGACTGCATATGCCTTCACCATCAGCCTTCCAATATTGCAACATTGAAGAACATTAACTGAGTTTTGATGATTAACAATGAGCTTCCTGAACAGGATGGACAGCTATGAGAAGCAACATGGTGACTATGTTCAGTAATAGTTTTCAAACATTGTTCAGAGAGTGTTAAAAACTTAGAAGTGCTTAGAGTTTTGTTAGCTGAGTGATGTCTGGGCTTCTCCCAGCATTGAAAATCTGTAATAATAACCCTACAAGTAGCGGTATGTTACTTAAACCCCACGATTACTAGTGGTTTAGTATGAACTTTTACATTAAGTGAAGATTCACAACCTAGAATAAAAAGAACATCCTTCTAGAAATGTGCTATTTTGAAGGGACACACGCTGTTTTAAATGTCTGGACTGGCAGTCCTGCTAGCCCACTACAAACTAATTTCTCCTTCTCCAAATTCAGAGAATCAAAGGATTAATTAACTCCAAACACACACAAAAATACAATCTTATTATATTAAATCTAATTTAACTTGTTTTTATTTTTATCTTTCCTTTTTCTGCTTGCGTCTCTTTCTAACAGCATTTCTAAACATGGCAAAGTATCTTCAGAAAATCACAGCACCCCATAAAAAGAACCAAACCAGGTTTAATTATCAACAAGCTTTCATATGTAATAGCTTGAAATACTAGACAATAAAGGGAATCAGAACAACAACAACAAAAAAAGGTATTTTAGAAACCTTAACTTGGTGTTCCTCTTTGTGCTGTATAAATACAAATTCGGGTAAAATGTGAGCAGATGATCACATTGTATACCTAGTATACTTTTTTTTTTTACACAAGAATTCAGAATGCAGCTCCCTGTTGTGCGAGTTGAGCATTCTCCAGCGCGAGAAACCAAGAACAGCATGTCAACAATAGGAAATTTTTTTAAAAATCATCTCTTGAATCATTTATGATATACAACATTTATTCAGATATTCAGACACATGTCACAGCATGAATTTAACCCCAGAGGCAGATTATATTAAAAATATGTATGTTTTTTGCATAAGTAAGAGAGGACAGCTTACACAGGCAGCCAACAGCAGGCATCAATTGGTACAGAGGGGCACAAAGATGAGGTCCTCATCTGAGTTCAGTCCAGCCTAAAGATTCTCAGATATGACATGCCACCAGCCACATTCTCCAGAAAGCGCTAGACAGTCCCCACCAGGGCAGAGGCTTTAACCCAGAGAGTTTTGGATAGTAGACAGCTCTCCAAGTCCCAGGTTTCAGGGAGTACCTGGGGCCTCTCCATGAGGTCAGGAAAGATGGCGGACTTCAGGATCCTGAGAACAGAGAACATCTTCAGGAGATAGACTTTGGCCCCTTCAAAAAAGCAGCTGCTTGAAAGAGTCCCATAGGAATAGGCCCTGGAAGGAAGAGGGACCCAAGAAAACTGCTTCAAGAATCACCTCTTCCAAGCTCAAGAGTGGTCCATCCCAATGCAAAAGTGCCAAGAGGCCTTTATGGATGAGAGAGGAGCTCCTGGCAAAACTTAAACATAAAAAAGAAATCTAGAGAAACAGGGGAGCAGAGATAAGTAACCTGGAAATAATACAGAGGCACTCTCCAGGCATGCAGAGATATAGTGAGGAAAGACAAAACCCACCTGGAGTTGAATCTGGCAAGGCATGTCAAAGGCAATGGACATTAAAAAAGCCCTTTAAGAAAGGCTTCTGTAAGTGCCCAAGTGGCAAAAGGAAAACTAGGGAAAGTGTGGACCCACAGCTGAATAGGGCAGGAGCCCTGGTGATGCAGGACATAGAGAAGGCTGAGGTACTGAATGCCTTCTTCACTAGTAAGACCAGTCTTCAGCACGATGCCCCAGAAGCTGCAGGGAAAGTCTGGAGCAAGGAAGATACACCCTTCGTGGAAGAGGATCAGGTTAGAGATTGCTTAAGCAAACTGGCTGTCTGTAAGTCCATGGGCCCTGATGGGATCCACTCAAACATGCTGAGGGACATAGCTGATGTCATTGCAAGGCCATTCTCTGTAATGTTTGCAGAATCCTGGCAAGTGGGAGAGCTGCCTGAAGACTGGAGAAAAGCAAATGCGACTCCTATCTTCAAAAAGGGCAAGAAGAAGGACCTAGGGAACTACAGGCTGGTCAGCTTCACCTCAGTCCCTGGGAAGGCAATGGGGCAAATAATCGTGGGAACCATTTCCAGACACACGAAGGACAAGAAGGTGAATGGGAGTAGTGGGCGTGGATTATGGTTGGACTCGATGATCCCAAGGGTCTCTTCCAACCTAGACAATTCTATGATTCTATGATTCACGAAGAGGATTCCAAGTCACGCTTAACCAACCTGATAACTTTCTATAATGAAAGGCCTACCTTGGTAGACAAGGGAAGAGCCACAAGTATTGCCTATCTTGACTTCAGGAAAGTTTTCAACACTTTCTCCTATCAGATCCTACTAGGGAAGCTAACGCAGTATAAGCTGGGTGAGCAGACTTACTGCAATGGAATGAAAAAACTGGCAGTGTGACTGGCTCGAGGGTAGTGAACAGGGTGAACAAGGGGGTGAAGTCTACTTGAAAGCCAGTAACTTGCAGTGTACTCCAGCAGTTGTACACTCACCACCTCTCAAAATTAGACCACCCAGTCTCCAAGCAACTGCTACTTGCTCAAAAAACCACCTTCCCTCTGCTTTTATTGCTGAGCATAAATACACCTTTGGTTAGTTTGGCTTGGCTTCGTCCCCTCCCCGCCTCTTGCCCGTCCAGACCTACTCACTGGGGGAGGCAAAGTGGGAAAAAGTCTTGATGCTGTGCCAGCACTGTTCAGCAGTAGCCAAAATGCAGGTGCGTTGTCCACACTGTTCTAGCCTCAAATCTAAAACACAGTACTCTAAGGCTTATATGAAGAAAATAAACTCCATCGCAGATAGACCCAGTACAGAGATTTAAGTTTTTTAGCTGAAAAGCTTCCTGAGCAGATGTAAGGGAGAATTAAATAAACCAGTTACAAGCTGCCTTCAATGTGATTTCTGAATGGGGTGTCCAAGAGGCAAGTCGTCCTATGTCACACAAGTATCTTTTGCCCAACAGATTCTGTTTCTTTAGGATAGCCACGTTTGTTTTCAAAAATCAGCATATTCTACTGTGATCATGTGACACTAAGAAATCATTCTTCTCATTCAAGTCTGTACTACCACTCCGTGGCTATTCATACGGTCCAGTAATTCCTCCAATACACAGGCAGAATTCAGTGATAAACTATTAAGCAAAATAGCTGTAATTCCTATAGTTGCCCCAATTAAATTCCAATAAACTCTACTGTTTAGAGACTCTTCTATCAAAGAGGTACTCATCTGGCAAGTAACAGCATGATAGTGTTCACGTGAAACACTTCCAAATTAACTGAGCTATTAATGTGTATAAAATCTAATAGCAAGATTCCCATACAAATAATATAGGAAAAAAACTCATCCCATGAATATCAAGACAGAACCATGAATCCATTATTTAAGTCTGTCCTCTCTCCTTTTCTCCTTACTACTGCTTTTGATGATGCATTTTCAGGTACCATTCAAGCCACTCAACAACTAGCAATAACACAGTCAAATAGTGTGGTACATATTCATGCTACAGACCTGTCCTGACATGTGAAACGGTGGTTTTGAATTGAACTAAGTCAGTGTAACATGATGGAAAGGGCTGGTTAAAGTACATACTACGTATGTAAAGCTGCATATGCAGACTTTTCTAGAGGGGAACCTGAGCTAAAACATTTAGCCAGCTAGTTAGAAAAACAGAAACAAAACTGCTTGGTCATATTTAGCTTATTTGACTGTGTTAACATCAGGAAATTTGTTCCCTAATAAGACATACCTCCAATGTAAATTGGAATCACTTCACTTAAAAGACAAGTGTCACCAAAAAAAATAATTCAGTGTGTAAAAGGCTGATGCAAAACATGAGTAAATACTCATTTCTCCATGTCCAACTGAGTAAGAAATGAACAGACTCTTCAGCGGGAAAAATTCTGATTAGACATGTGGCTCACTTGCATGTGTTTTATAGCCAAGCGATAAATTTGACTTGTCTGTTTATAATTGCTTTTTATAAACCAATTTAAATTAAGAATTTGTTCACAAGCTGTGAACATCCATATATTAACTTAAAACGGGATTGTTATCTTAGTTTGCACTGTGTAGTTTTGCATCAATAGCATATGATAACCTTCTAAAATATTAGTGTAGCAAATGCTAAACACACAAATTAATAGTGAATAATAAGTTACAGAAGTGCATACAGAACTTTTATAAGTGCCAGTAACATATGTCACCACATCATACCAACAGGATTCCTTATGTGCATGTGAGTGACAGAATGAAATGTTTTATGCCACCCCAGCTAGGTCTGCATGTATTATTAAGTCATCTTCCTCATCTTTACAGGTCTTAATTCCACATTCTCCACTTGTCTCCATCATATTTTTTCATATAGGATTTGTAATTTTGTCTTCCTGTTAGATCAGTTTTCTTCTCTTGAGAGTAAACTCTTCTACTCTTCCTAGCTATCACGAAGAACTAACCAATATACAAATCAAAATTTGCATCCTATTATTATTATTCTGTTGCCCATAGAGTCAAACACATTGCCAGACAATGGCTTATTGATTCTGTTTCTGATGAAACACCTCTTTTTTGATAATGCATCGTTATATCATTGCTATATGAGATTTTTTTCAGGGTATTATTTAGCTCTAATATGGTTCTATTATGAATATGCAAATGCTGTAAATGTAAACATTTAATGATGTAAGAAAACGACCCAACTGTTTTGTCTATAACAGAAGGTACTGAAGGTTTTTATTAATAACACAATAGGCTCTGCCCTTTTTGATGAACATTAGTATGCAGTTGCCACCTATATTTCCTTTTTTGCATTTCCAGAAGACAAGTCTTGAGTATCATAATATGTATTAACAACAGTGAACATAGATAGAACAAAATAAAGAGATTTGCTAATGCATGCGGACTATGGAGAGATGTGGAAGTCACACACTATGAAGTGTTAGGCAGGCAAGTTGGTACACATACCCCCAAATGTCTTAATACTTCTGAAGTAATATAGCTGTTCTTATGCATTAAAGACTGATTACTGTGTATTAGTACCACTCTGCAGCAGAAAAAAATTGCAACAGAAATACTCTCACTCTTTACTTGTCACACTAGGGAGGGTAAATTTGACCCTTCTCTAAAGGAAAATTGCCTTTCAGCCACAATTGCCCTAAAAAACTACAGATTTTTTTACAAACACTCTGTTGGAATTAATTTTTCCTATTTGAGAGAGCAGTGCCTTAGACACCTACATGTGTCAACCATGTAGGTGACATGCTATGTCAACCATAGCAAAGAGCATTATTATTAGAATAATTACGAAGTTCCTCTAGGTAGAAACAAATGCTCAAAGATCTCAAGTTTCCCATTGTTGTATGTTTTGTGCTGCCCTCAGATGCTGTAGAAGTAAATACAGTTTGAAATACATGAAGACAAAAAATGAAGTCCACCCTGTGAGTTGCTTTAAGAATAGAATGTAGTGATGTCAGGAGGACATGATTTATTCACATTTAACTCAAAACGGCATTGACTGTTCTGATCTTAATTATACTCTTTTCATCTCAGTCTCTTGACCTCTCTCTTCTTCACTTTCTTTCCCTTTCAGTGACACATCTTGTTTTATCCTTCTTCGTACATTGTTCCTGTTGTTATTGGGATGTAGTATTTACCAGACATCACAATCAAGATTGGCAGGTACAACTGGGAAAACTATCATGACTCTTGTGACTGTTACTTCACAAAACCTCAGTTTTCTCAACACTTCCACTGAATAATAAACGTGAGAAGCATGTAAAAAAAAATAACTGGGCTTTGCACTGAAAATTAGAAATTTGTCATGGCTACGTAGGTTAACATCAGAATCAAACACCTGAAAAGAATAAAGTAATATTACAACTTAATTCACAAGAATGTGATATATTGGGTATGTTCCCACATGGTGCAATTTATCTGGGATCCTTCTATAAATTAATATCACCAACCTGGGATATTTTCTGAAAACTTGCAAGCTAAAACAGCACAACTGCTGAAAACCATAAGGCACAATCAGTAACAGACTTTTTTCTTGGGTTAGGTATTTCAGTTATCTTATGTGTGTGCTGATAAGAAGTTGCTTTAAAAATTTTTGAAATTTTTGCTTATTTCACAGTTTTAAAGCACTTTTGTAAGCTTTATTCAGTATTCATGCTGTGGTAAAAACTACATGGGTTGCTAATTTTTAAATCAATGGTACAATTAGCTTTGCCACTTTAATTTTAGCAGTGTTACCACTGCAGATTCTCTGCAAATTGGTTGCAAGTTACCTTCAAATGGATTGTATGAGCACCAACATATTAAAAATTTCAGTATTCAAACGTATACAGTTACCTATGCTCACCATTGCAGGAAAAAAAAATCATCACATAAAACATTTCACTGTAAAGAATGTCAACAATTCTAAAATTTGCTTTTTGAATTGAAGGAACATATGTATGTTTTCAAAATACTGGTTAAAACAAACAAAACTTCCAAAAAATAGACCTTTTGATAAAATTTTAAACCTTGAATAAAAGTAATTATAAATATTTGGTCTGATATAATCTAAATTTGGCTTTTAGCTTTGGAAAGGTCACTTTTGAATCAAATCACATCTCACCAGACATAGCTCTGGTCTTCACTTCCTATTCCATAACAATGGATGCTTGGCAAATGCTGCAAGTGGAGTACCTATTAATGCAGCATTTCTTTTGACTGTTGCTTTTAGGTTAGTTCGGAAAGCATAGATGCACTTAACTAACTGCAGCCACTAACTAGCCATTTCTCTAGAATTTAAATAGAAACATTTTGTTCAAAATTCTGAAGCCCTGAACAAACAAGATAAAGGGCAGTGCTTCATTCATTACTACAAACATTCTTAGTAAAAGGAAGATTAAATTTTCATTATGATTACACCACTCAGAACATGAAATGTACAGTATTTAACTCAAAGAAGGACTTAAGTCAAAGCATTTTATACTGATTTTCCAATTAACTAATACTGCCATGAATCAAAGTCTCAGTGGGAAAGGAAGACAGACTTTCCAAAGAACACACACCAGTTTGAAACGCTAAGATCTCAAGCTTGAAATTTTATCAAGTATACTCATTACACTGTCTCTCAGACCTACCAAAAAATTTAATACATGATGCACAAATCAACTGAAATACATACATTTTAATTTGAAGAACCTACTTGAAATTAGACCGTGTTTTCTAATCTCAAAACATTGCTAGTTGGACAGTTTTCCTTTCTGTAAAATGACAAGTTATACTTCTTTTTTTAGGTAAACGTTAATGTTAAGTTCCCAACTTTATAAAATGCACTCCTCTATAAAGTAAACCATTGCATGCTGGTGCCTAACATTAAAGAAAAATGTTCACACAGTTGAAAATGAATGGTTTTTGCATTTCAAGGTGACAAGTACAATGTCAGACACAATCAATCGATCACTGCATAATTATTATTGCAAATGATCCATATCCATGCTGCAAACCTTAAGGGGAATTTAATGAAGCAGTAAGCACATCAATAATAAGATCTCTTCAGTCTCTGTTAGATCTCGTGATTCATAAATATGTTGTCACATTTTATTCTTCCTTGAATTCCTGTAATTATATTTGAGAAGCTAACTGGAAAGTAAAATTCAAAAAAATCTATCAGCTTTTCCTTGATAAAAGGAGTACTTAACTGTATTATATATACACCACAAAAATTAAATTTACAAAACACTACTTATCAAATAAAAGGCCAAGTTAGTCAAACACAGAACAATCCATGAAGGAAACTTGAGATGTCAATAATCAGACTCATACTAACACATTTAGCTGACTTAAAATCTGTACAGAATGTAGGTGGCAAGGTTTTGGTAGTTAGAGGACTGTCAGGGTGGCCTCTCTGGGAGGAGGACAGGGGCTGCCCTGTGCTGGACATAGCTGGTTCCAGGTGGCTTTGCAATGGACTCACCACAGGTGACAGCCAAGCCCATCAGCCAGTCTGGTGATGCAGCTGTGAAAACATACTTGAAGAAAGGGCAGCAATGTTGGCAAGAGAGAGACAGAGGAAACAAAAAGAAACAGCTGAAGAAATGCCAAAATCGGAGAAGGAAGAGGTGCTCTATGGCAGAGCAAGCACATCCCCAAGGGAACTGCAGCCCATGGAGAACCCACGCTGGAGCACAGGAAAAGAGTGACAAGGAAGGAGCTGCAGAGAGAAACTACTTGTTTCCTGACTGCAATCCCTTGCTTGCTAGGGATTATACTATCCATTGCCTCACCGAAGGAAGCAAGTTTAACGAGATAATAGGAGTGGTTGTTGTTTTTGTTTCCTACTACCTAAATCAGAAATTAAATTGAAAAATTTCATTGACAAAAATTGTAATTGGCAAGAAATAATTTCCTCCAAGGCAAGTCTTTTTCTCTGTGACAGTTATCAGTAAGTGATCTCCCTATCCTTATGCTGACCCACAAGCTTTCTCACCCCTGTTCTTCCTATTTTCTCTGCCCTCCCTGTCCCACTGAGGCAGAGAGTGAGTGAGCAGATAGGTGGGAGTTTGGCTGCTAGCTAGGGCCAACCCATGACACAACTGTAATTCTGGAGGGGAAAGAATATATAGTGTATTATATCCATATGTGGAAAGCAGTCACTTCTTCAGAGATGTTCGACTTCTGTTTTCTGATTGTAGCAAAACCAGGTGTATTTCTATACTAAGCTATTAGAAGGATCTAAACACAGATTCATCTGTTTGGCAAGGAAAGAATACCAATCCAGGAGCAGAAGGGAACCAGGAAGCCAATATGGAAAATGGGAAAAGAAGATGAAGATCTAATGAAGATGTGATCAGATAGCTAGACTTCCATTACTAATCATCCCCTTATGTTGGTTAAACTCCGAGACAGTCAAACTAGTTACGCAAGGTATATCAAGTCTAATAACATTTGCACATATAAGTGAGAAACCATAAGCAAAATCTTGGCTTAGAGATCGTCACAATCTTCTCAAACAGGCATACTTCACTGGAATAAATATCCAAAAGCAACCAGTCAAGAAATTAATCTCAAGACATGAACCAGGTTTTTCAACTGCCCAGAGAAGCCTTTAGGACTTGTTCATCCTTCTGACTCGCCAACCAAGACCATTCAAACAGTTCTACAATTGTAGATATAGTAGCATACAAACTCCCCAGATTATCACAGGGATGGTATTTACAAAGGGTTTCCACTAAAAGATTATCATAGCAGGAAACAGGAGAACTCTAGCCTGCTCACCCGGCTGCATTTCACACAGTCTTTGTTCAATTCTTTCCTCACATAAGTATTCCTGGACTGATAAAAAGACATCCACACAGTTCATTCAAAGCTGTGATGGAAAGCAGTGCTATTAAGAGGTACAAGAGGAAGGTAAGATTAATTGGACAAATGTAACTTCTTTCTAAATTAAGGAGGAGAAATCAGTTCAGTAATTGAAGCATATAGGATCTATAATGCAAATTCAAAAAAGAACAGAGTAAGTCTATCATATAGCTTTACACAAAATGCACAAATTCTACTGAAGAATTAATAACGATACATACATTCTTAATGTCCTACTTTAACTCAATTTCATCACACATTAGCACTTACATGTATACATGTCTGTATGTGTCTGTTTCTAAAGGGATGGATTATTGTTATAAACCGAAATTGCTTAAGCCACAATTATGCAACACTAGATAAAATGGAGCACAATACTGATTTTGTTCTCTTGTTCATATTGCTACCCTATATAAGTAATAGAATCTTGTTTTACAAAATACTGTAGCAGTCAAAAACCCCAAGACTGAACGTATTGGACGTATTGCTGTCAAATATACTCAATTGAAATTACCTTTCTATTCTATTTCATTTCTCTTCTTCATATTAAAAAAGGCGACTTTGCAGAATCTTTTCATGCTTTAAATATTAGTGTGATTTTTAGCTTCTATCATTCCAAAATGAATTATTATACATATGATTTTTAAGCCAACTTTTGTGACAGATAGAAAAAGATAACCCTCTGAGAATTGTCTTAGATTCTACCTTAATTAATTGTAATCCTGTTTTCATTCAACATCTCTATCAGTCCTTTCATTTCAGCCATCAAGATTGCAGATTTATAAATTGTAATACTTCATTATTCAGGTTTATTGAGTCAGATACCCTTGAAGATCCTTAATATTCAAATCAGCATACTCTATTATTAAATCATTTTGTATTTTTCTGTGTTAATAATAAAAGGTACATATTTATTCAACATCAGCGGTCAGGCCGTAAGATACAGAGAATGAAGCTACATGTTTTATTCAAGGTCTCAGTGGAAAGCAGCATGCGGATCATTTTGACTGAGGGTACCTGCAGCTTTTCAGCTAATATGTTTTATTTTTCTTAAGTAAAAGGATCTAAATATTTTGTTTACTTAATAATTCTGTGCAAGAATATACTGCTGAAATGTTCCACTGGCAATGTTTTCAACATACTCATTTAGTCTTCCAACTTAGCTCATATCCTATCTCAACTGTCTGCAGCTCTTTAAACAGAGTTAAGTACTGCATTTTTATCTTAGTCCATGATGTTATCGGCAAGCCCTCACTTAAGAGAGAAATACCTTGCTTAATGCACACAATGTCAGTGTTGCAAAATACACAGTAAGTAAAGTTACTCAAAAAATGAAAATTGTATTGCCCAAAGGATATCGTAGCTCCTTACTCCAGTTTTTAAAATCTTAAGATGTATTTTGTTTATTGTTTCTTTTTAGTAAACTTCATATCCATTTAGGGTTCTCATTTCCTTTAGATGAAAAGCCTTTGTGTTGCTTCACTTACAAACTTGTCCTGTAGCACTCGGCGCACAAAGAACACATGCTAGGTTTGAAATTACACACTTCCCTAATTCAGGAGAAAGGCATACTCTACGCCTGCATATATTTTTTAGCGCATAAGAACCAGTAAGACTTTTGTTCAGCTGAATGGAATACCATCTGCCTTCAAACAAGCAAACTGACATGGACTCTTATATGTGTATTAAGATGTCTCTAAACAGAGGTTTACTGACAAAAGCACCAGAAATGCTACTATAAAGTAGTTTAAACTGCTAAATATATATCCAGATTAAATTTCTGATACAGTCTTTCTATGAATCCCTGTTCCTCCAGGCTTCTCCCCACATGTTCATCAGAGGTATGTTTCGCTAATGCAGGCAAGTACAAGTTGGACCAAAAAGCTTTATTCTTCAGAGCTGTCAAAACAACATTCAATTGCCAGAAGAAATTATCTTACTGCTATTGCATATAATTTTTTTCAGTTTGTTTCTCTGTATCTGACTACTGTAGTTGTGGGAAAAACCAAATTTCATTTGCTGACATGCTTTCTGCCTTATTTGATCAAGTATTATTCTGAAGTGCTACTGAAAATCTCTGCTAAATATATAGAAAATTTCAGAAAATTCATTCACTATTATTAAAAAGAATAGCAGACTGACAGGAATGAAGCACATCTCTGACTAAACAGACATTAAACAGATGCTTATAAAATTTATAAAATTCTGTTATGGTATATTAAAGTAATTTTAGTTGAGCATTTTCATAGCCTATAACGAAAGATGGGAAACCAACAATTTGTATATTTTAAAATGTATTTACCAATGAATTTGTTCCATTTTTTATTACAATATTTAATTGCATAGGAATAACTTTTTAATGAGAAGCAGTAACTTTTAACTTTCATCTTCTGAGTTGGAATACATAAGTTGAACATGAGGGCTATGAGAACTCAGAATAGTCCAGTCGGAACTACAAGCGATTATGAAACTGTTGGCTTGTGAAACAAGCAGTTGCTTGTACTGTCAAGTAGATAAACTATGCTTATTTTTCAAAATATTAAAAAGAATAGGAGGAAAACTATACAGAAAGAGCAGGTTTGGAAAAGTGTGGATTCCATGAAACATTCAGAGTAGTCTCAGCTTTCAACCATCAACATTCATTTCACCCACTGATAGTTCTGCTTCTATTTCCAAAGTAAGTGGAGGTCAACAACGTAACAGACCTCTAACTGAAAAAAATAACATTTACTTGTTACATTCCAGGAAAATTGCAACTTCTTTTGGGAGGTGAGTTGCACTACAAAATATGAAGGATGATCTGCAGTGATCAAGAACACCTTGCATCATCACTGCAACAATCTTGTGTTGGAGAGAAAGGTGTATTATACCGCAGCAGAATTAGAATATGAAAGGGTCTATATATATATACCCGTTAAAGTTAGAGAGGATATAGATTCTTTTGACTTCAAGATTTAGCTGGAGTCTCTAAATCAGTAATACTTGAAATTCCTCAAAGTTTATTGGTCAATATGAAATTGGATATTGATGAACTCTTAATTCCTACAAGCACGGGTATCTGTACATAAAAGTACCAGACCAAAAAACATTCTCCTTTTTCTAGGGGAGGAGGACATTCTAAGCATCATTAAATTGCTTGGGCTGTCAACAGATATGGATTTCCTTTGACAGGGTTAAGAGTACTAAAATCTTTCTTTACTTTCTGAAATCTTGAAATAAGTATTTAAAAACAGCAACTAATCAAGACTGTTCCACTCAACAGACTGAATTACTGGCTGTGTACTGCATTCCTGCAGAATGCTTCTATTTAGTTAGCTGAACATGTTCACACTTTGTTTCCCATAAAAGCAAACAGCAACAGCAGTAGAATTTTAAAAAAACCCACCCTCTCACAGGATATTAGTTAGTAAAACATTACAGAATGTAAAGAAACTGCAATTTTCTTTTTCTTTGTAAATATTGCAAATGATACACAGAATGAAACAACAAGTAAGCACTGCCATATAAAGGAGTGGATAGTATGAAAAAATCTCTATCAATCAAAGGAAATAAATTTATTTTACAGACCTTTTAAAAAAGGAAAGACTGTATTTTCACACTAAAATTTAAAGTTTGCTACTTTAAATTTTAATAACATTGCTGAAGAGCTTTTATATAATTATATAAAAAATTGATGTGGTGCCAGGAGAAAGCATTTCAAATGCTGCAGTGAGTTTTTACATTGCACCTGCATACATTAAAAGCTTCTTGTCTACTTACTGCATGGTTTTACCTGCAGATACATACACACATGCACTTAATGTACAAAGTTTAAAAATCATACTTCAGAAATAAGTTTTCTATGAATACAACTCATCTTTACTTCCAGAACAAAGTAATAATGTTCTGCTAAAATTAAAAAAAAAGTTCATTCTCTGCTTCTTCCTTCTAATCTTAAGATTTTATTCAAATCATTTAGACAAGGAAAGTTAAATTAAAAATGAGAATAACGCTCGATACCTAAGGTGTAGTAGTGCCAAAAGAGAGACAGGCATTCTCCTGTTTAATGAATTCTGCTTATAAAACAAACCAACCAATAAACAAACTAAACCAAAAAATCAAAATAAGACATCATAAAATGTAAGTAAAAAGGACAAAATAAAAGTGGAAGGAATAGACTTTTAAATATCAATATTAATTACTGGAAGCTTTGAAAACCAGGAAATGGTACCGTCAGAAACTGCTTATTACTGTACTTCTTACTTAAAGCACATATATATAAAAGGAATAACTAGAAAAGTTCATAAATGATACAAAATATATAAATACAATATCAAATACAGTACTGACAATAATAGAAATCTGCATAGCTACCTGTAAGAAAATGTATTTTAAGTTTTCCAATTAACAAAGATTCATAGGCTGGGGGGGATAAAGAGAGGGGTGTGTGTGTGTCTGTTAAGAGTCCCTAGCTTTTAAACCTCTTGAGCTAGTGCCACAAAGAAACAGAATAATGCATGTGCTTTCACCTTATTGTGCATGTCAGAAAAAAAGGTTTGACCTCGAATATTTACTCTGTACATCTTTTGCATGATGTTAACTACAACACCAAAATACAAGAGTGTTGAATGAAAAATAGACTACAGCAGTTCAGTGATCTGATTTATAAATCTAAAAATAGAATGAAATGAATCCTTGCATTATCAAAAAATACAGCTTTTATAAAGAAGCATGGTAAGGGTTAAAATTAAGCAGCAATCGAGGTTGTCTTACATGCAGAGATATCTGCTTTTGAAAACTAAAGTGACTTGTACTACTGAACATGAAAAAAAAAAAAGAAAAAGACAAAATCATAAGGCTCAGTGATTGGTGAGCTCCTGAAATGATAGCACAGGTCAAAGAACTGAAATAAGAAACTTAAAAGTCTGCATACAGTGCCTTTTCCACAGATGGCAAAAGTTACTACAGTACATTGGAGGCTCAACAGAAATTAGATGGAACCAGAAAGGCAGATTTACAGCATGAACTACAAGTAACTTAAAAGAGCAGTAGTGATTTACTGATAATATCTCTTAAGATTTGAATGTTGCTCATATGCAGCCTGTTTGCAGAGGTGGCCCAGATTAGCTGCGAGCTTGTCTGTTTTTACATACATTTAAAATAAATAAATAAATAGATTGTTAAATGAGATGACTTTAAAATATTTTCCCAGAAGATGTACAGGCTTCAAAGAGGAACACAAAATGCTTTTTAAGTATGCATATTCAGTCACTGATTTCTGGGGTTTGTGGTTTTTTTTGATTTTTTTTTTTTTTAAGAAAAAATGTTTCATATCTAAACCTGGATGAATTAACAGGTTACTAGTTTCACTAATTCACAACATGCATGTCACACACAGCACAGCATTATTTTTAAGGTGAGCAGATTTTGCTGCAAGGAATCTGAACAATGCTGAATATAAACCCCACAGAAATAAGTACATTTTATATATTTCTTTATCTGCAGTTGTCAATTTGTCAATTGCCAGAAACTTCAGAAGCCAAGAAAGATTGTGACGACTAATATAAACACAACCATGTCAAGTAATAAAAATTAGAAGTTTTAATCACATTAAGATTGTTTCATTTTCTACAAAGAAAGCAAATTCTGAACATCCACAAGTGATGCAGCATTCGTTTTATGACTGAACCACACAGTGAATCTTACAGATACAATTGTAGCATTTTCTAAGGCAATGAAAGAATGCAGTGCACTATGCCACATCCTGCAAACCCTGAAAATAAATTGCAGCTTAATGTTAATGAATCAGTTTGTTTAAACTCTCATTGGAAATGCAAGCACATGTACTGTACACTAGCTAACGCTAAGCTATCCTGCAGCATACACACCTTTACATATTAGAAAGCATGCTGTAACTATAGGCTAAAATCTACAGTCCCAAAGTCAATTTATTAATAAAAGATTGACACGGAGAGAGACACTACCTACCCACAAATACATCATCATCTTGAAAGAAATCAAGGGCTCTGTCAGCAAACAGAAGTCTCCTTACTTCACCAAGTATGTCTGGAAGGAAAACTGAAAACAGTGGGTAGAAAATCTTGCCTTTTTCTGTCAAGTCCTCACAGTTCTCTTCTTTTCTTATACAAGGTGGGTTTTTTTTTGGTTTGTTTATGAGAATAGCATTCGTTCAGTGGCTCTTTCTGCGTGTGAAGTGACTTGCTTCAGGCTGTCTTTTTTCTTCCCTTTTTCTCCCTAACTCAGTCTGTCCTTTCTTTACTGTCAAGCTTGCTTAGGTAACAATTCTTGGTGTATCTGTTTAATGAGCAGGTCCGTGCACTAAAGGCAGCCAACTACATTGGAGAGAAAGCAAAAAAAGAAAAAATATAATAATAAATAAATAAATGGGAATATACCACTTCCTGATTGTTATTATGGGATCTACAGACGCCCCCTCTGTAGGAATTTATAGGAGGATTTCTAAGACGTCTTGAGGGGAAAAAAAAATAAAAAAAATCATCAGAGAATAGCAGGTGACTCCAGTGGCACTCAAGCCATTACCTCCCCTTGCTAAAGGACCCAGTTCACAAATCCTGCATTTGAGAAATTTTTAAACTCAAAGCATAGCTCCTACAGAAAAGAAAGGAACATGTACTGCACCCTGCTTCTCCTTTATCTTTTTAAATGTACTTCAGATAAAAGCCGCATCCAGTCAGGTCAAGGCCTTTCCCAATCTTATTACGCTAACACAAGAGCGTTCAACATACTTTTCTACAGCCATCTACTGACTTCATGGTGTTATTGCTGCTGCTGTTAGTACTGCTGGGAGATAACTGCCAATATGAGGAGCAGGGAAATACAAACCGTAAATCAGGCAATAATAGAAGTGTTTGTGCTAATTTAATTAATTTTTGATAGTGTTTTTTCTTCCCATAACATATATTTTAGAATTAAAATTAGAAAAAAATATGATTTGCATATTCAACAAAGGATAATGAAGAGAAAGGGATTTGTTGGTCTTTTTAAAGTTGAAAGTACTTTTTCCAAATGAGTAAGTATGCAAGGGACTCAAGATTTTTTGATTGCAGCTTAGACTTTTATCATTTGCTATAAGGAAGTATTTTTAACTCATTTAACCTGTCTCATTGTAATGCATAATATATTTAGTAAATTAATCAACAGGATCCTCAGGTGAGAAACAATTTTACAATGTTAAGGAAGCAAGCCTTGGTCACTTTTTAGACTGTATTACTGATATTGAAAATCATTCCTGACCTTGTGAACTGGCAGCATATCACGCTGTTACCAATATATACTTTGAGTATTGACGTAGAAAGCTACAGTCTGTCTACTAAGTGCATCAACTACTATTATATATGCATAATGATTATAAATCAACGAATAAATAAAAAGGGGAGGTATAAAAATGGGCACGGGAGTGAGATAAAACAGAACTTCTGTCTTATTTTTATGTTTGATTACTTATTCATTATCTTTGGTCACAGACTGCACTTCTTCAGACAAAAAATGTCGTTCTTTTTAACTAAAGACTCCAGTCAATTTACATATTCAGCTTAACCATACAAGGTAAAATGTCACCTAAATAATTAAAATGCATTAACTAAATTGCATAATCATTCACTGCACCAGGGCAGGTGGCAAATGGATAGGCACCTGCTGAAACAGCCTATAACAAGGAAACATAATAGCAAAGCAGAATTGGGGGGAGCTAACTACAATCCATACCATTAAAAAAAAACGGTAATGAGGAGAGTCTTAAAGACTTTTGCCACTGGGGTGAATTCAAAATAAAAATCACTGCAATACCACTACCAGTTCAAAACTGATTTAACATAGAAAAATGTAACACTTAATTCTAAGATTTTAATAGAGAAGTTTATATAGATAAACAGATACATATACACACAGAGCTATTTAGGTTTGATCCACTAAATACTATGTCCAGGTAAAAGGCTGATGCCTATTTTAGTGGAACCAGAAGAGAAATATTTAATGTACTGATTACTAAAGTGATAACTTTTACAGTAATGTGCAAGGACAATATAATTTTAAATACGTTTAGTACAATTTAATAAAGTAAAGCCGCTTACTTCACAACAGTAGTCTTGAAAAGAACAGCCTTTTGTTTACGGTTTTGGGCTGTTTAAATCATCTGCCAATTTAACCACCAACATTCAGCAATCTAACAGGTCTAACCTGGTCACCTTTAAGCTATACACTTTCACCTCATTTTCTCTACTGTATAGTGCACTGTGTTCTTCTGTATTCAATTACAGTATAATAAACTTGAAATATCACGTTAGAATGAATTAGATTATACTGGTTAAGCTGAAAATACATTTTCTGATAATGTATCTGCACATCTGCCAGCCAGCAGTTCTTTCTGATCTATGCATCCGAACTGAACACATGAGGCTCTAGAATTTTCAAAGACTGGTTAAAGATTTTATTAATATGATAAAAGACTGTGCACAGCTATTGCCTATAAATCACTTCTATATCAAAATTTCCCTGTTTTTGAGCACCGACAGCATATAAAACTTCAGTGAATTGTGTCCCAAGGCTCTCAACTAATCTTTCTGTATTCTAAATTCTCTTCATTATTAAATTGGTTACTCAATCAACTCTTCATATCTTATTCCTTCAAACAAGTGGAACAGTTTCTAATGCTGCTACACAAAACCATTCATTTTAAGTGTTTTATTTTTAGTACAGCTATTATTACAAGCTTTGTTCATTAGATCATCTCTAGTTTCTGGACAGGTAGAAAAACGTAGATAAAAAGAAGATTGGTAACAGGTATATTACTGTTTTTTGCACCTATGACTAAAGTTTAAACCAAACCCTTTTTGCTAAGGTTAGTTCTTACATGTTTTGGATTTGCAAGCAGTGTCAAAAAAAGTAAACAGAAGTTACTGACCACAATCGTTTTAACAAAGGTTGGTCGGAGAGAGCTAACACTGGGTTCAGGTCAAAGGCTATTGAAATCAGTGAGAATCTTACTGTTCATTTAAAGAGCAGGCAATCGGAAACTGTGTTCCAAATATGAGTATATGCTATTTGCTGTGAAAGAGTGGCCCATTTTCTCTGATGTACCAAAACCGTTTATATGAGACTCCTCTACAGGGGTATTGACAGGTATTTTAGCTTCAGAGCATTGCATTTCTGTACCGCCTCATACTACAGCCTTAACTCTTATAATCAATGTGAATATCAAATATTTTGCCTATGGAATCACAAAGCATTGGTGACATATTAAGGGTAGATAAAAAATAGTTGATAACAGCAACAACGAAATAATGAATTGTGTAATCGTAATTAATCAATATTAGTTATATATATGATCAGCACATTCTTATTGGCACCTAAACAACTCAGATTAAAAATAATCAAGCTCTAGATTCTAGGAGTTCCATTACCTTATTAAAGGGGCATAATTCATGGAAATATCTTGGCATATTTATTAATGACACAGAAGATTGGAAATAGCATCGATATTACTGCTTACTGCATTGGAAGATAAGTAATTTCCTCATCTTTCAGGGTATGTAATATTCCTAGGAACTGCAAGAACATTGAAGTGATCTCAATGCTAAATATTACAATCCCTATTTTGCTAGGTGCTATATAAATATATAGAAGAGTATTGAAATCATATACTTGATTCATGGATTGCAAAGACAAAACTTATATTGATTTTAATGAGTCGATGTTTTCAACTAAAATCTCTGTACTTTAGAATTTAAACTGGGACAGGGGAGTAATAGTATTTTTTAAAATGCTTAATAAAGGAGGGAGGAAGGTGATGTTAATGATTATGCTGATATTACTGGTAATTAGCTGATTGGTTCTTTTTTTACTTACACTTCTCCACTAAGAAAAGGTACCAACCAGGCACATGATACATGAGCTGCAAGAACACTACAATCTCACATAGTTTACACATGGTACCGGAAATAATTTGAAACATTCAGAGAGGTAGAAATATTTGTGTTTGTGCTTAATTTCCACACCTTACAGCCTCATCTATCATGGCTATTTATGAAATGAAAAACTGCAAGTGTCTATGAAGTATGGTAACAAAACAAAGCCCTTAATCTACTCTTAATTCACTGCAGTTCTAAGGGGGTGGTTGTTGTTGTTGCTGATTTTTTTGGCTTATGCTTTTTGGCTTTCAACATAACTGTAGAAGAGCAGTTAAAGTCCAACCTTATGTATAGTTCACATGGTTTATAAACTTCTGTTTTTTTACCTCACATACTTTTTTTTCCCCAATTCTTAATTAATTTCTATTACTTTAGCACTTCTGTTGCTTTTGAAGTAAGAAATTAGTTTCTGTGTTAATTTGCTGTATAGCAAGGTCAGAATACTGTCACAGGAAAGCCTGAAGAGCAACCAGACAACAATTTGGTCATTAGACATCACCAAAATTTAAAATATTGAGTAAGGATTTCTTGGCTGTCAGATGAACTTGTGTTCAGTGTACAGTCCAAGGACTGACAAGCAAGGTGGAGACAGATGGGAGCTACCTGATCCTAGACTCTGTGACACGTGCATGGGATTTACACAGTTCATGGTTTCCCTTAGAACCAGGAATATGAAACTTGCTTTCCCTCTTCTTAGCATACAAGGTGATGGGAAAAAGCGTGAGGGGTCTGACCCTTTGTCTGGTGTGTAAAGTTAATTTGTGCTGTTTCTGTAATAAGAGAGCTGCTTATTTCTCCCAACATTCAAACAGTCTATCCTGACAAGACTCCTATAATTAAGTGAAGTTATTAGTGATTATTGTTCAATTGGTAACAGCTCAATGCCATGTCCATAATTTCAATGACAGGTGCTATATTATTGCTGCTTCTCCACTGCTTTCAGCAAGAATATACTCACGCAATAGTTCTGACAAGGAAAACCCTGGCAGCCAAAGGAAAACCTCACATATTCTCTCCTGTTTGTATGCTGTCATAACCGGGCTCCAGCTTCAGTCCTGATAAGGGAGGATATCAGTATGGGATGATGATAGACTTGACTTTATTTTAGAATAAGGTCTGTGAAAGGAAAATAAAGGCTTGTAAAATCCTTTCCAAGAGAATTAATGCAAAGACATTGGGATCAGAATTTATTGGCTACTAGAAAGCATCATTTTAACTAAATTTCCTGAAATGTTATAGTGTGTTTCTCCAATTTTCTTCTCCTAGTTAATGCTCAGGTCTTTCTGTAAATCTTCATCTTGATTTCAGAGATTATGCTTATGCAGTTAACAAAAAACCCAAATCTGTTTCAGCATGCAGTCGTTCACATTTGAACAAAGCAAGTTGAATATCAAATATTGAGTACCGGTAACAAGTGGCCCTCAGTTTGTCTATTCCTTGAGAACTTATATTGGTTGAATAAAATTTTATTAATTAATTAACTCGGTATACTCTTGAGCAGAAAAAGAAACTAATATAAGCAGAAAAATTATCTCCAGGCAAATGTTTGCTTAGCTCTAGACAGCATCTTCTTTCCACTGCCCATATAATCTTTGATTCAAGCTAGCACAGAGGACTTACACTCTTATAACCATAATGCATTTTTTAAAATCCAGAACAGAGTATTTCCTTTTTCACAGTAGGACACATAATTATATTCTCCTTAGGAAAGGCTAATCTGAAACCAACTATTGCTAACTCTTATGTGTTCATTGAAACACAGGAAGATTCTCTTTTCAAGATACTAGACTCAAATTTGCTTTGGATTAAGATCTTTTATCCAGTAGTAGAGCCAACTAATACGATTCCTCAGGTAACAACAGCCAACACGCTTCTGCTAGCAGAAGCATAAATCACTTCACATCAGTTTATGTAGGGACCTGATGGGGCGAGGGGGAAGGGATGACAACCAGCTAAATAAATAAAACTTGCCTCGATTGCATGATAAATTAATACAAAGTTACGTCTGTGACTTCTTTATTTTCTTAAGGTAAGATTTTGTTTTAAAAAGGGGAATAGGGGTTAACATTTGATAATCATCACTAATATGATAAAAGGTTGCTATTACCAATGACTTAAGGACTACTTCCCTGTAATTTTCAGTTTATGAGTTTATAAATTGCTTTGTTATTTAGTGCAGGCTCCTTAAATCCTGAAGTCTTTATGCACTGGATGATAACAAATGGATCAGTTTTATCACTTATAATAGTTCAATAAATCATGAAACAGCCTACCTTTCAGCAAAGCCATCATATAGAACTTATCACAGAAAACCTATTAGTTGTTATTTCTGACTGTATATCTGACAAAACAAATTCATGCTCTGTCTCCTTGTCACACTTGTTCTTTAACAAGGTGAGAACAGCCTCGTAACCGAGCGTTAGTTATATCATCGTTTTCATTTGGTGAGGGGCATGCATACCTACAGGACAGTGTGCGCTAAGAGCACGCCACCTCCCCTCAGGCCACCAAGAGTACCAGTGCTGATGGCAGCAGCGCTGTTACAACAGCCCTGAGACCAAGGCGAAAATCTGCTCCTCTGCCACCTGAAATCTTGTCCTCTTGGGAAGAACGCCAACATTAGCCCTGCCTTTAAAGCTGCCCAAGACCTCACAATATCAGAAAGGCCTCCACAACAAAGTCCTGGTGAAGGCAGGTATTGTCCATCTCCAGGCATGTAAAGTGACAAACAAGTAGACATAGGAGGCATTATTTTAGGGACGCACTGTAGGGGGGAAAAAATGGAAAAGTATAAAACTAAAAGACATGGACATTCAGAAAGCAAATGTGGAACAGAAAAGAAATGACATAAGAGAATTCAAGATCTACAGAGACAGGAAAAAAAGATGATGCTACAGGTGCTAGTCACTCCCAGTATATTACACCGGTCTGCAAGAACAGCCCTAAGCTCAGTTAATGGAACGACTGAATATGTCATTTTTACCTGGTGACTCGCAATTTCTAGATTACCTGTCTCATTAAAGCTAGTTTTTATATACTGTGTCATGATTGAAAAGTGCAAAACCCTATTGCCAGGGCACTTTTTATGTAAGTAGGCACTGTGTTTAATACGCAAGGAACTTTATGTGCAATCCCCAGCAGATACTTCACATACTGAATTCTCCAATCAGGTACACAGCCAAAGTGATAGTCTGGCAGTGGCACAGATCTGGGAAATAACTGGCTTCAGAATCTTCTTTTGGTGTTTTGTTTGAAATTCCTATTCCTCAGGAAATCAGAAACTGCTTGAGGACCTCTAATGGCACCACCACCTCAAGAAAAGGAAGCTGTGACACTGCTCTTTAATAAATCAATGCCTCTTTGGCTGCCTTCCCGACCACAAAAACACTTTGGGCATCTTTGCCTGCCTTTCATTTTGTGTCTGGTGGGACTCTCTCCATCATCTTTATGTCTGCATATATTCTCCACAGCCCTTGGTTTTTTTTTTTTGCTTCTACCTTGAGACTCACTGAACATTACTCTTTAATGGTCTCAGAACATGTTCTTCCAGAAACCCTTGACATTTCCTGGAACCATTTGTGTATTAATGACAAATCAGTAGTGAGGCAGTAGCTAGGGATGCATCAGTGTGTGATGTGCTGTATGTATGCACATGGTTCTGATTTTCAGAAGTGATATCACGTTATTTTGAAATTACTTCAAATATATTGGGAAACTTCTGCCCATCAGTTCAAACTATGTGAGGGAGCACAGGGAATGTAAAGAGACAAGCAGCTATGAAAGGTGCCTGTTGGGAGTCTAGCACAGGGAATGTCTTCCTTTCATATCAGAGGATAATGTATCTGTGAATGGACCTGCACACAGTTATCCGTGGTCTGCTCTTGTTCACATTGAATGCTTAAAAGTACAAAGACTTATCTCTAGATTTTCTTTTAACAGGACACAGTTGTTTTTGAAGAACAGGTATTTCTAAAAGAAAGTTAAGTGCAACACACAACTACTTGTAAAGAAGTACTTGTATTTACAGTAGTACTGCATAGTTAAGAACTACTGCAAAATCCATACTGCATGTAAAAGCTTACAACATTGCTCCAAGGAACACACTGAGACAACAGACTTCTGCATTGCTTCCTCCCCAGTGCTAGCAGATGATAACTAGGCCACTATACCCCCTCCAACAGCCCCTGTTTCCTGGTTGTAAAAATTTGGGGAATGGGCAGCTTATTGCAAAAGGTCAGATTTGGAATACTTTTGCCTGTGAGTATCAAGCATTACAAAACAGATCACTCCTCGGATTCTATACTCACTTGCAGAGGCCCTAAAAGGCCATTAAACCAGCCAGTAAGCAAACCAACTTGTGCATACTTCAACTCTACCCCACTGCATTCTGGTGCTATCAGAAATGCCTTCAGCAAAGTGAGGCTGGATTCCCTGACCATACATTCTCACAATTACGAAGTTCACTTATCGTACAATTCTCTTCTTTTGTCTGAAATCAAAATATTCCCCATATTGTCTCCTTACATTAGCAGCCCATTCTTTCAGTTATTAAATTGACTGTACATTAGAGATGCCACGCTTACCTCAGACACTCTCCATTAGGAGGGATCCAGCCTGTACACTAAATATTTAATTTGTGTTCTGGGATGCTCTGAATCTATGTATTTTCTATTTTCCTAAGGGGTTCATGGTTCACATCAGCTGGATACTTCTTTGCCAGCAACAAAATGCAAAGTTAACTATTTCCAACAGCAAATGCACACTGAAATAAAGCAAAATAAAACAAATTACAGCTTAGTCTGAAGACAGTGAAATTCTAAATACACTCTCACATGAAAATGTAGATTCTGCTAGTAGTATAGACTGGAAATACTCACTTTAGAGTACACGTAAAAACTGAGATTAACTTATTTCCTCAGGAGGGAAGTTCTCCAGTACCGTCGCAAGGAGTGATTGTTCTTCACTTTACACTATGATCTTTCATCACAGACAAATCAATAACATGGTGGCAACATTTTGAAGCAGCCTAAGATTACTCCACAATTCTGAAGCACTCCCCATAACAAAAGGTTGTTGATACTTTGAGTTGGACTAAAAGAGAGGATCAGCAAGTGGTAGAGCAAACATCTGGTGCTTTTGTCTTCAAAGAAAAGCTATGCACATAAGAAAAAGGAGCAGCATCTCTTAGGTAAAGATATCACTATCACTTTCTGTCTGGAACTACAATTGTCTCAGTTGGGCTCCACATGCAGAGTAAATTACAAAATGCTGATCAAAGGCATCATCGTCATCATCGCTTTTCACCGAGCAAGATCTTTGCAAGTATCTTTGCAAAGTGATCATCATAAGTAAACGATATTAAATAATTTCAAAAGATACTTTGATTTTTTGATATAAGAAATTTAGTGTGTCAATATGGACAAAACTGCAAAGAACATTCAGAAATCTGTACCCTGCTTCTATTTAGTTAATGTATCCAAAGTACATGTTACATACAGAGCAAAGTGGTAACTAGCAAGCCTTGTTTTCCATTATGACCTGCACTTCAAACAAGGAAATTCTAAATGAGTAGAGCTCATTAATGCAATTCTTTAAAAGGCAGAGAGACTCCCGGACTGCAGTATCAGATTGCATAAAAGCCCATATGGCCCCTCAGTGGTGATATTTTGCATTGTTTCCCTCTGAGCATTCAACTCAGATGCTCTCTGTACAATTAGTGAGTCTCCACATTAGCTAAGTGTTCTGAATTAAGGTCTTCCATGATTATGGATATTCAAATATGCAAGTCAGAGAGCGTGAATATGTAATTAAACATATGCTAAACTTTTCTTAGCCTAAGATACATCTTTTAAGATTATTTCTATGTTACAAATTCCAATACTGTTTATATTCTTTATACCAGCTGGCAAAGGAACGAACATGCACTGCCTATGCCTCCAGCACTAAGCTAAGCAGGCAAGAGGCCGAGCCGTACAACTGACTGAGTGCTCCATATAATGCACTATGGGAAGTGCAAAGCAATGCATCAATACTGTGCTCTAGTTTAGCAAGAGAGCAAAATAAGCAATGCAGAAACATGGAAAGCATTTGGGTGGAATTTAGTTTAGAAAAACATGCAAGAACATAAATCTGCTTTTGCTATTTACTGTAATAATATCAAAACTGTTCATTTAAACTGAGTTTTCTCCACATTATGTTGCTATACTAATTGTAGTATGATTACAGTTGCATACTTAATAATGTTTTTTTCTATTTTTAATAACTTCAGCCTTTTCCAATGCTTTCATAATAAAACTTGCATGATCAAATGCAGAAATACTGTTTTATTAAAGCATTTTGAATAAAGAGGCTTTATCTTTTTCTTTCATCCTATTCTAAAGGTTGGACCAGATTATCTTTCAAGGTCCCTTCCAAACTGGGTTGTTCTATGATTCTTCAGATTGGGAATGACAACATCCTGGGCAATATCTAATAGTGTATGGAATACAAATTCTGTTTTCAGATCAGTTGTATTTATAATGATTCCAGCTGGTGGTTCCTAGACAGTCTTCTGGGAGAATATTTAATAACAAAGAAGCTTTCTCCTCACAGCTGGCAATGCGGCTATATGTGAGATCTTTAACACCCCTTTAACACAAAGATACATGCACCGTATACCTTTGCTCTACTGAATACAAGTACTCAGAGCTGTGTGTGACCAATGAGCTGTAATTTTTACAATGCCATTTTCTACACATATTTATTAAAAACTTTTAAAAATTCTCAAATATTTCTTATGAGAACTTGACTAACTACAGCAGTCATGTCACGGATACGACTTTTGAAATAACTACAGAAGTGTTAATATGATATCTAGAAATTTTTTTGCTTTTACTATTTCAACCATTAATTATTGTATATTAAGTGCATCTCAGTCTACATCACTGTGTTATTATTGTTTGTTACTGAGGTTTTGTTTGCATGGGACTCAAAAGGAGCTCTGTTGACTGATTTGATTAAGGTTTTCAGATGCATCTGTTATCATTAGCCTTTGGCTTTGATGGAGGAGCGTCTTTGCATAGCAAGTTTCTCATTCCCCACAATTACTCCTCACGGATGCTGTGTAAAGAAACTTGTTTTCACTTCACCCTTCTCCCAAAAATTTCCACATCATTCTATTTTTCTCTTCCCTGTCCTTTAAGTGTGTAGCTGCTGAAGGAGACTGTTCAGTGCCATCTGGAGCACAAAGCAGTAGCTGGGAGATAGTGAAGATCCACTTAATGCAATGAAGAATTTATCCCAGGAACTTTTCAGTAGAATTTATTTATAATAATTTTTATCAGGCTTTTGAACTGACTGCTGTTCACTGATTCATGAACACTATCACCCTTTCATGTCACCTCTGGTTTCATCTACATAAATCATTTCTGGTCTATATAGTAATTTTCCATTATTCTTAGCCACACTTCCTGGAGAGTAAAGTGGGAAATGAAAAAAAAAAAAAACCAGCAACAACAGATAAGCTTGAAGTTTAAAATTTCAGAAGAAATGTGGGGGGATGTGTTTATTATATTACGGTAAAGTGTGTTATTTTTGCTGAGCTTTGTATGTTTTGCTTACCCATCCTGAAAGGAGCACATATTTATTGTAGAGAGAAAGTTAAAAACCATCAGAAAACTTCTGTGAATACATATAAAAGCCAAGGTTTTTCATATATGACAAGCTACAATGTTCTCTCAAAATGGTAAAAGTCTTTCTGATAGTTAAATGTAACCCTAATGCCATTATGTTTTATTTAGGATAAGTCTCTAATACCTTTTCAAAAGAAGAAAACAGTGAAAAAACATTTTTAAGATTTTTTATTATTTTGGGTCAGTCAGAGGTATTATTTTAATGTACTGAATAGAGTTTGTAAACTATTGGGTTTTTGCAGTCAGATCTGAAAACTGTGTAGTAAGCATTGTTTGCTATTTTCAAAACAGAAAGAACTGCGTGGCTTTGTCAGCACACCATGATTACTCTGCTCTGATGTCAAAAAATGAAAAAATTACTAAGTTTGGATACATATGAGTTTAGGAAATTTTTGTTATATTTTATTCACTGATGAATATTGAAATGTTTTCCTCTCTCTCCCTATAGAATAGATACTCTGGATACAAGATTATCACAACTTGTGATACAACACAACAAAGAAAACCCCACGATCCTATACTGGACTCCACATTTCCCTCTGAGCATATGACTTGGAAGATGACAAGTGCCCAACACCTACACATTACAAGGGCTTAGGGTAAATTCAGTTGGTAAGTGAGTTTATGGTCTTTCCTAGATTTACAGGTTGGGGTTTGTGGTTTTTTTTTTTTTTAAATCTATATTTAAAGGTGAAAGAAGAATATTAAATAATTACAGTAACATTCCTTTGCTGTATTTTGGATCGCTACTTTTCAGGCAAATATCAGAAAACAGACCAGGTATAAGATATCCTTAAGTTGGGAGCCTAGAAAATAAGTCAAACTCCAAAAAATAAACTACCTTTTCAAAGGCATCATTACAGAACATGGTGTCAGATTTTCACTTGGGCACTGTGGCAATAGCACATGAAAATTCCTAGGAGTTTTCATTACAAAAAATGGAAATGCCAGTTACAGTATCAAGAAAAAAAGAAGGGAGGGGAGAGGGGGGCAGTATGGGAAGTATGAGGGCTGAATGACCAAAAGTCTGGATTTTTTCCAGCACCTGGAGCTTTTAGTTGCAAATGTGCATTCAGAAAAATGTGTGCCTGAAATTATTAGTAAGCAAAAGTGTTTACAGTACCTTCATGCCAAGAAGCAAACAAATGATTAGTTATCTACATCACATAAACCAAAGCATACAGGTACGATCGCTATCATTTGATCATGAAAAACTGTGGGAATAAAACAGGAGATTAATGCAATCCACCTTAAAATTCCCTTAATCGTGTTAAGTAAAAAAGGTACACCAGAAATCAGGGATGTATCTGAACCATAAACTATTTGGGACAAAGGTGATGTCTTACTCAGAGCTTGTAAAATGCCTGTAATTTATGGTGCTATATGAATGATTTTTAACAACGATGAAAACAGTTGTACAAAGCAGTAGCTCAGAGAATAGGGAAAAAAGGAGAAAGACCTGATAGCATATGAAGTAATCTATAGCATTCAGGAAAAACCAACCAAAGGAAATGACTAAATTGAGGTAATAAAACTATTAATTATGTACTCTTTGGAGGACAGCTGCTATCAAGTAGGAAAGTGACCTTGAGATGAAGGCCACATTTTTTTTTTACTTTCAGTATTGTATTCAAAGGGATCTTAAGAATCTAAAGGAAGAGGCAACTACTGTATGAAAGAGAAATGTTATAAATTGCACCAATGAACCTATGACCACAGATTATGTCTGTATTTTTGCCCATTACCTATGGAATAACAGTCTATGGGGTATTTGGTTACATATTTAGAATACATCTGTAGACACCCTTTTACATAAGGGCTTGAATTTCCAATGTTAGTTAAGCATTAAAAATGCCTGTGATAGGCTGTACTTGGGTTTTGTATCTAAGCCATACTGTCTTTTAAAGATAACAGAGGTAATCAAAGCTTCAAAAAACACAACAGCAAACAGATTGGGGGGAGAAAACACTCCTAAGTCAAGGTCAGCTTCTCCCAGGGCTGAGAAACAACAAAGATGTTACAAATCAGCAAAACATTTTTACCTTTCTCAGCTTCCTAGTTTATAAAATAGATCCTCTAGGTATCATGCGACAAATATAAAAATACCCACTGTACTGTTTCTTCCATCTCAATCAATTTGCCCCCAGTCTGTACTGATGATGGTGCTTGCCCCAACCCAGGTGCAGGACCTCACCCTTGGTTTGTTGAACTTCATGAGGTTTACCAGGCCCCATTTTTCAAGCCTGTCAAGGTCCTGGATGGCATCCCTTCCTTCTAGTGTTTAAACAGCACCACTCAGCTTGGTGTCATCCACAAACTTGCTGAGGGTGCACTCAATCCCACCATGAGATCAAGGAAGATATTAAATAGTTTTGGTAAAGACCTACACTTTTCTCATCACAATCTCATCATGATCTTTTAGGACTTACCACCTGTTCTGGTTTTATTCTCTCTTTCCTCTTCTGAGATTGCCATCTAAACCACAAGCTCTCTCTCAAGTACGTATTCAATAGAGCAAGGGAGTTACCCCACTTCAGTGACAGAGACTGAGGACATTAGGATGGTGACTTGCAGGGATTTCATCATCAGTTCCTTAAAGCTATTATTTTTGCTTTTAATTTTTAGTTTGACTTTGAATGCTTTTTTTCTCTGGGTGGTCCACATGTATTAACGTAATTGTCATGTGTTGCTCTGTTGATGAACTGCCAACGTAACTTGACAAACTTTTCCATACTTGGTACAGATTAAATACATTCAAAAAAATCCATCTGCACTATACTTTTGGGGGAATTATCAAGGTTTTATAAACAAGCAGTAGGACTAACTATTTTCTCCAGGTACAACTATCATGTACTTTATGTATTTTCATTCATACTTACACTTTATGTATTTACATTCATATTTTCTCTACCTATTATGTGGTGGTTTGTCAATTTAAATATTAAAAAGATACTTTACAATATGAAAGTAATTAAAGCTAATAACAATAATTTCTCAACTTGCATATGTCTATTTATTTTGCTTAAGTATTTTCCACCCTGTTTAAATGAACAAGACAAATAAAGGGGTAAAATAAATCCCAAACGTGAATAACAATGACATATTATAGCCACCTTCTCTTTTTTTTTAAAATAACTTTTTCCAAAGATGTTTCACAAGACTGAAAAAAAGTGGGATTCTGAGCATTTTTCACTTTTGTGCTTAGCACAGCAGCAGGATGTGGGAGTTTATTTCAGTCTAAAAATCAGAAGATGCAATTCAGGCTTTGATGTTTAAATATACTGGTTTATGCTCTCCGGGACTGCCCTTTACTAGGATACCTTAGGAAAGCATCAAATAGGTATATATGTAAGCAGGGATGTTTGTTTGCTGATCTTACTGTCCCAACAGCTTCTGCAAACACAGTGACATGTGTGGAACTGTTGGTTAATACAGTTTTTTTGAACAAAATTTTGCTGTAAGGCTTTGTGAAAAGGACAAAAATTAGCAGAACTAAGGTTACTTTTTCAATTCTGTACTTATCTTGATTTGTATTCCAACAACATAAATAGTTCCCTGCTTGAGTCCAAAACTTTAAGATGTCTCAAAACTAATGTCAGCTTGATAAAACACAATTATTGTTTGTTTAGCATAGCTTATTTTTATTTCTCTATCCTGCTTCCTGGAAAATATATACAGTAGCTTGGGATTCTGTACTAAGAAAACCATTTCTGTTGAGCACGCAGAAAGACTTGGTTTTCAGGGCAACTTGGGATTTTGCTTCAGAATAGAACAAATCACAATTACTGTCCAGGTTCTCTTACTTGAAAAAAATTTTCAAGAGACTAAGAACAAGTATAAAGTACTTCTAAAATCCTGGTCTACCTGAAGCCAAGACTTCGCCCTTTATATAAGCAGCACGGTGTTTATGCTCTGTCACATGTCAACTACAAGTCTGTAGGACTGCATCATTAAACTATATTTTTTATATAAATATAAAATACAGATATCTATGTTTGTATGTATATATATGCATATTAATATTGATGTGTGTGTCTGCATTTTTGTTGAGGATTAACTTATTCTGCCTTGTAACATTGCTGCTTTAAAAAAATTGGGCAGTTACTTGAAAAAACATAATTAAATGGTTTACTAGAGAATCAAACCTGACCAGTTTAAAGAAGTAGGGCTTAGAAAGATTTTACAGAACATAAAAAACCATCACCATCAATACTAGAATGTAATACCCATATTATAATCAATATTCCTCCATTCTTTCTACTTTAAACAATACTGGTTCAAGGAGTAAGCGTGGCCCAATGAATATACATCTTTATAACACTACTTGACTGTTTATATAAGTTTTTTTTCAATTTTTATAATACTGTCAATGCCTGTTTTGTTCCCCTTAAAAATCTAGTTCCTCAGTCAGTTACTTGGCATATAAGTAAATGAGAGTAGAAATCTATCATGCATAAGAACCAAAGAGTACGTTAGAAATCCAGCCAATCTACCTGCAAGTGAAAAGCTTTTTCAGGTTTTCACTTGACTCTAGTGAAAAAAACCCCAACCAGTGTGACAACAGCACTGCCCAGCCAAAACCACACAACCCTCCACCCAAGCCAGAAAGGCCCTGGAAATACACCCTGTTTTCCACTCAAACATGAGAAAAAATTTCTTCACAGTGAGGGTGACCTGGAGAGCCCTGGAACAGGCTGCCCAGGGAGGTCATGGAGTCACCTTCTTTGGAGATTTTCAAGACCTGCCTGGATGCCGTCCTGAGTAACATGCTCTAGCTGTGGGCAATCCTGCTTCGGCAGGGGAGTTGGACTAGATGATCTCTATGGTCCCTTCCAACTCCAAAAAATTCAGTGAAATTCAGTGAAAAACCCAAACAAAAATGGCAAAAAACCAAACAAAGCAACCAACCAAACCCACCCCCAAATTGCACTATAAACTAGATTCGAATTAGATGTGACATTAAAGACGACTATGATCTTTACTAGTCAAATTGACTAAGCAACGGTAGAGGTTGAAATAATAAGTCAAAATACTATAAACACCATTAAAGCTGTGCACTTAACAGTCTGCTTTCAAGATGATCAAAGAGAAATTATAAAAGCTATGTGAAAAAAGACTTCTGTCTCAACAAATACAAATAAGTAAGAAATCTTCCTTCTTTTCTGGGACAGCATCACTGATCACAGCGAGTGTTCTGCAAAGGAAGCTGCAGTCATTGCAGAAAGCCTGTATCAGAAGTTGCTGTTCTGATGCAAAAGCTGTTCCCAAATCCGGTGTGGATCCAGTACAATGTATTGCTAATGTTTTTTGTAGCAGGATGAAGAACGCACCAGGATATTGAATTAGTGTGGAGTGCTGGTTCAATAGCCTCAACCCTATCTCAATCTGGTTTTTCCTATCCCTCCAGGAGTTTGCCACTTCTTGAACTTTGATTACATTTAGTGAACTGCCTCATGAACCAAATCCCTGTCCTTGACTGTATACAAAAACAACTTCATATATACATTGAGTAGCTGCTGAATTCCATCTAGTGTGCTGCAGCTCTAGACACAACGTGTCTGTCACGCTAAATGGACAGGTAGTTACTGAAACCATTGCTTCAGCCTCACCAAATGTTACTGTAACTCCTCAGTTTCAGCAATTAGGAAGCACCATACTGAGAAAATACTTGACTGTGCAAAAATCAAAGTTGAATTCAAGAGGAAGTGGCACTTGAACAACAGAAAATCCTCTGCCTACTGTTCTCAGAGAGAGATGCCAAAACATCAGGAAAGGAATGGAAGGTTTTCTGAATGACATTCCATCTGCAGCAGAGACAAGGAAAATACCTAAAGGCTTCTTTACTATTCCTGAAAAAATTTAAAGAAACCTGACATGACTGGCAGTACCATTATTCAAGGAAGTGAAGTGCTGCAAAGTTCTTCTCTTGAGCAAAGGAGCATATTATTATCAGTTAGCACTTTAAGAGGGTAACAGCATCCTCACGGTGGGAGGATATGTCACTTTAAACATGAACCATAATAATTTTCCTTACCTAGCCGTTGTTACTTTTTTAATAACCACCATAGTTATTAAACAGCATATTGGAGGCCAGTGTTATCTTAAGAAAGTTACTATGCTTAGGAAGGCTCCTAAAATATACCAGAACTGACAGCAGGACTAAAATTGATTTTACCACGTTTCTTTGGTTGCCTTTTTTTGTACACATTAAATTCAAGCTAGTTGAAAATTTAAATGAAATCACACTCCTACAATTAACCTCCCTCCCCAGAAGTTTGGTGGGCTATTTAAAAAACTTTTATTCTTCTTTAGATCTTAGTTCCAATAACCGTTTTCCTAACTATGCTGGGAATTACTCTTTATGGAACAACTGGGAATGCAGTTTGTAAGGTGGCGAGTGAGCTTACTCTAATTTCATTCCATGTCAATATGTAAAACAGACCAGGAACCAAAAATACAGTGCATTCTTATTAATCTCACCTACCTGTATCTTCACCACACACCTACACAGATAATGACACAGAACTCACTCCAAGAGTAACTACAGAAATTAAAGGAGGATCATTTTAAGACACTTGTCTATCATGTCAAATGCAGAATAACCTACATGAATTCCTAAGAAAAGGATGGGTAGTAAACAGGCATCGGAGTAATCCAACTCTACTAGTGTATCTTAGTGTTTCCCCTTTTAACCCTTTTTCCTTTAAGATAGGGATGTATAATACTAGGTAGTCCCAGATTGCCCTTTCCAGGTAAAATATACACACATTGTTTGCAAATGCATACCAAGAGATTTTCAGAAGGAAGAGAAAAACGGTGACATTTTTATTAATGGCCAGAACTAGATGCCCAGTTTTGCAGAAACTCTATGAAATACAGTGTTGTAACAAGGTAAGACACAACTGACTCATGAAACAAGCTTATATACCTTTCCTTTTCTGCAGTCCAGTGTGGGAAAAGGTAGAGTTGAAAGCACAGGTTCTTTGGCCAGCTACCTTTAAGGTCTGCTACGGTATTACCATAGTAAATTATTTGAGAAAATGCTCAAAAGTAATATCTACTTCACATCCTCTTTACTGTTGTCTTATGGATTTCCCCCCCCCCCCAGCTCAAAAGGATTTAAAAATTGGCATCTGCCACTGAATCACAATCTACCTTCTTAGTGTTTAAGAGGAACATTGTACACAGAAATTATCAGCAGATTATTCTTAGATCACTGGAGAAAGCTAATAGTACAATGATGAGCTTCAAAAAAATTCTTTAAAAAATTTCCAAAAAAATCCATCTACACAGCTCAGCACCCTACAACCTGATGAATTGATGCAATGACCAAAGACACAAAGCTAAATATTGCAGGTTTATGGTTTCTTAAAAATGATGCTGGACAGAAATGCATTTGCTTTTGTTTTCCCTCTACCTGGCATAACTTTAGTACATTTCTGGCTGCATGTTGCAGCTTATTCATTTACTGTATAAAAGACAAGATAAATAGAATGATACTGAATGCAAAACCTCCTTTTGTCTCCTTGAAAATTAGAGTACTATAAAAAATATACATTGATATTAAATACAAGATGATAATAAGACTCTGCCCTTCCCATATTTCAGACCAGAAAAGGAACTCTGCATAGAATGCATGTTGATAATAAATGAATGTGAAAGAAGCTGTTAATTAGAGCAACAACTAGGTCACTTAAAATTTCAGATCAAGGAAGTTAATCACACCATTTACCATTAGACCTCATTGGTATTCACAGAAACATTTATAAAGCCTCCTAACATTAGAGTTTAAAATTGCTCTAAGCCCACCTGAGAGAGCTCATCAAGTATTGCTGCATAAGGACCAAAAGCATTAGCTTTATATAGCAAAACTCATGCATGTAAATACAGATACAGAAGTTCACTTTAAACAATTACGTTGAGTTGATAATGCAAAAGAATAATTTCTTAGGTGAAAGGAAGGTTGTGTAAAGCTCGGTAAGATTTAACTTAGCCTGCGAGTTTAAAAAATGTCCTTAGGCTATGATAAAAAAGTAGAATCCCGGGTTAAAGTCAGAACAGTAAGGAAGGTTCAGTGGAAGCAGCAGACAGACTTTTGAGGCTGTTACTGCACTTTTTTATAGGTTTATGTATTACAGCTTATTTCTACCTAGGGTTCGTATCCTGATTTTCTTCACAGCCTTAAATGACCTGTATCATTCATGTTTCAAAGTCAGTTTTTCAGCCCCAAATATGAGAAGAAAATTGTTTTAAAATGATTTTGAGCAAGCTGTGTTTTGTGTCTTTACAGGTCATTTATAATGCATCAGAATGACAATTAAATTAAGCTCCACACAGCGACTCATAAAACAGCAAGTGGCAGTAGGAAAGAGCAGAAGAAGAGGATAGGGTATATCTGTCCAAGAAGGGATTTATAAATCAGGATTGGAGAACACAAAACAGAATGAGGAGCCCTAAACATTATCATTGTTTTCTTTAAAGGAAATACTGACAAAGAGCAGTGCATGTATGGAGCTGGGGAGAGCGATAGTGATGGGTCAATTCCCCTTCAAAGACACATTAGTTTTTTAGTACAACTTGATTTAAATGAAGCAGATTAGAAAGCACAAAGAAAAAAAATATTAAAAAAAAAAAATAAATCAAGGCAGCACATGGCAATTGAAATCATTTCCAAGAGAAGGCATACATAAAAAATGGTATAAATGCTTTGTATTTTTTTTATTTTTTAAATTGGGTGGAAATGTACCGAAGTTAGCTTGTGCTATAAATCCAAATGGAAAAAAAAAAAAAACAAACCACAAACCAACCAGCTGTGCGAGAGATAAAATTCCCATAGCCTACTGTATGAATTCTCATTTAAATAATTCAGGTATAGACATTAAGGTCTAGCTGGGAATTGTACCAGGTTGGCAAGGCAAATACATTACTAACTTGCAGTCACTCATTTTCAAATCTTAAGCAGAAAAGGGTTAAAATATACAGACTTGCTTAATTATTAGAATTATCATTCATTGTAAATACAATGTATAATGGCCAGAGGCTCCAATATGAATAAGAGTTTCATTACTCTAAATGCTTTATTCCAGGAGAGCGAGTCTCTGCTTTGCATTTAGAATTTAAAAGCCAATGAAACAGGTAAGAGGTGAGAAATCTTGTTTAAATAAATGATTATAGTAAAATTTGGATATTTCTTTCTATAGCCACACAATGTCGAATTAATTTTTGGCACTAATATGCTTTAAACAAGCCTTGTGCCTTTCTTTTAGAGCTTCTTTAGGACTTGTAGAACAAGGAATGACTGGGGAATCAAAAAAAGGAGAGTGGCAGACAAATTGTCATCTTAGATTTAGCAAGGAAGGTGGGAGAGAATATGTCTTTTTAATTATTAGATGATGTGAAGATAATCTATTTTAACTCAGTTTAACAAACACAAATGTATGTTGGTATTTTGGTGTTTTAATCCTGCTCTCCTGTTACATTTGAATTCTTTCAGTTGGGATGAAACAATATTTTGTTATGAAGAGACTGCCTCTCACCCAAGTATTCACAGAGGCCTGTAAAATCTAACTCCACCAATTAAACATTTCTTTAAGAGCACTGCTCAGTTCAGGAGCCAACCTAAAAGTGACAGAATGCTCAGGTTACAGTCTGAGAGTGTTGAAGGTGCAGAACCTGGCAGTGGGGGGCTGTTCACAGCATGACTAAGGTCAAAGGTGCCAGCACTGAACTATGACCAAAACATCTCCACACAATCTACTGAAATTTCACTGTGACCTTTTGTCACAGCAGATGAGCTGCTGTAAACTAGAATAGATTCTGGGTAGTGGGCAAAGGTTTGGGTATTTGAAGACCAGACAGGGAAAAGGAACAGCTCTACTGTGCTTGGCACTGTAGTTGTTGGTCTGGCCGTATCTGTCTGTGTGAGACTTCTTGGTGACTATCCTTCTTGTCCTACAGCCCCAAGCTCTAACTCTGTGGGGTGGCATACCCCAGCCTCAGGAACGGAGTTTACACTCATAACTATATTTAATGTAACAGGAACATCACAGCAGTAGTGGAAGGAGATATACCTAATCTTAGTAGGTTAGAGATGTGGTTTTTTCCTAAGTTGTCCTGAAACGTCACATTTTAACACAAAGGCATCATAAAGTACTGACCTCATGGTTAGATGTAAATGTGTAATAATGGAACAGAAAGATATATAAACTTTTACCGCATCACATTTTATCCATGACTTAGAAAAAGCACACATATTTACTTGAAGAAGGAGCTGGGGTTCTCCTCCCATTATATTTCAAAACAATGTTTTTCTTCATTTAAAGGAGAAAACTTAATAAAAACAATAAAATCAAATGAAAACTCTTTGTTCTCAGGGCACTGCTACCTCTTCAAAAGATTGTCCTTTGGGTACTACAGCAATATTTTAACTTTGACAGCTGCTCTGTTGAGACATTACTACTGATAAAACAAAGCTTTGTCACTCCAGCTCCAGTATAATAGCGATGCAGTCACAGATCAGCAAGAGAAGAATCAAGGGCAGTATGTGATGCATCATTATTGCATAACTTGTTTACCAAAAATCCTATTGCAGCTATGGTGAAGACCAGCTGAAGCATCTAAATATGGCGATGAGGTTAATCTAATGAATGGATGAATGTTTAAGAACACTGCACAGCTTATTTTAAGACGAGAGTGTATTCTTTATACTTGCAAGTCATGCAGGCACTGCTGATGCTTAGTAAACTGCAAGCAAAAAAAATGCTGCTTTTTCTATTTCCAATAATATTTTTGTTTGTGTAAAAAGTTACACTTCCTTCAGGCCTGCCTCTTCCTTCCTACTTGCATATGGGATTTCAAGAAAATACCCATCATGTGGTATCAATAAATGCAGGTCTATTAAGCAACACTTGGATGACTCAAAAGCTTTTTTTTTTTTTTTTTTACATTAATGAAAACTCTTAAAGCCTTTCCAAACAAATACTAGATCCAATCAATCACTTGAACAAGGAAATACTTGTAGTGAAAAAGCAACTGCAGAGATATGTATCATATGTAACATTTGAAAGCAGCAGGGTCTAAAACCAGTTTAAAACACTGTCACTTTAACATAGGAAAAGGGAAAAACAAAATAAAGGTCAGAAACCTGGGCTGAGGAGTTGTACACAACCAGTATACACCCAAAAATACTTGGACCTTTTCTGCCAGTTCCTTCACATTCTGAAAGCACACATACTATAAAAATCCAAAGGATAGCGTCTTCTTGTTTGAAACAGTCTGGTAGTGGAGACAGTCTGAGAAACAGTGAGCTTTACCACTACTAATTCTTCACATGGTGCATAGGAAGAGCACCCTGAATGTCAAGAGAGCTCCTATGAAGAGGTATTTACTGCCAAATCTCACTAAATTATGGAAGGAAAACTTGTATCTACTGGAACAGTTTTATATCAAGATACGTACAATATTTACCAACAAGCAAAAAATGAACTAAATACATTCCTCTTAAACAAAGTAATCCATCTGTCAATAGCACAAACTAGATTCTGCTTATGTTTTAAAGAAACAGAACATCTTGCATATCATTGCACTTACCCTTAGTTGTTCTCTTTCACAACTCATCTGTTGCTTTGAATTCTACATGAGGAAAAAAGAAAAAGAAAAAAAATAACTTTGAAAGCTTGGCATTCTTGCCACAACAAAGCTCCTAGGTTTACATATCTTACACAAATAAATATTGCAAACACAGCCATAAGTCTAAACACAATATTGTATACTGGATCTAGATAGAATCACTACTGCAAAAAAGTATTATTTTTTCACTCATTATTTTGAATTTACAAAGGTCAAAATGAAATTAACACTAGAATCCATCACAAGTCTGAGGTACAAAAGCATTTTCGAGATTTTAGGATCTCATGGGCAGTCCAGGTCAGGAAGAAGCTTTCCCCTTTTTCTGTTCTATCACAAGTCATTGTATTTCTGAATATTTTCCCACTACTAAGATACCATGAGATACATTCACAGCACACTTTAGAAATAAAGATACAGAAGCTTCAAGAAGTGATAAAACTATTCCTATGACAACTTCCAGTTCTGACCTAGTATAAAAAAAAAAACAAACTCTGAAGAAGACTTGATTCCAGTGTGTATTTTTTTTCCATACTTTATGTTCTGCCAGGTTTATGAGAACCACTCCCAGAGTGTGAGAACTGGTTGCTGAGCAAGGCCTCACTACCAGGTAACAGCTGGTGGGAGCCATCAGTGAACAGCAGCATTAGTTGTGAAGCCACCACTCTGCCAAAAGAAAGGGACTCCTCAAGGAAGAGCTCAAGAAACCTAACAGCAGCACCAAAACACCCAGTTCTACCTCCCTGGTTTCTAACTGAATCCTGCCACCAGGACCTCTTGAATACAAATTTAAAAGCCCTACTCAGGTGCTTAGGAAGCCCTTCAGATGTTCATTTGTCCAACCTGTATTGAGAGGGGTTTTTTTGCTTGGTTGATTTTTGCTTTGTTTTTAAAATGAAGCATTTTAGAATGCTTCTCGAATTATTAGTGAATATCATTAGCGTTGCTATTTCTGTAATTAATGTACCCGGAAAACAGAATTCACACAACATGAAAAAGAAATCTGATTAAATGTTTTCTAAGGATATTTTCAGAGGTTCAGAGTACCCTTTTCACTACTTTGCACTTACAAAAAGTTAAAACATGAACCACTACCCATTTGTATGAGACATTTTTACTCTCTTGCAATGATGAAAAGGGGAGCTACTGAGGCAGTTAGGTTACGGTTACCTACAAAAGAATAAAACTGCCAGCCCATTTTTCAATACAGAAAAATGAGTCCTAATAAATAAGTTACAAGCTAAACCTTATATATATATAGCAGAAGCTTTACAACAAAGTCCCTGTACAAAAATACAAATCTAACAGCAACAAATGCTCTTCTGATACGTTTCTTAATGTTCTCTAGCAGGGAACAAAAGGTAAAGAAATTCAGCATACGTCTATTTACAGTCTTCCCCTAAAGAATAAATTAAGGACAGCTAAAATGACTATTTCTTGCAGACTAATGATTTCGTTCTTCAAAGTTCATGCCTTCACATCATTTCTAAATTACTTGAAGATTATATTATATTAATTAATTTACAGGCATTCTGTCTTCAGATAGAAAGATTACAAAGGTCGTTAAAGAATTGTATCCAGACAGGAAAAACTAGGGAGGCTGGAATACTTCAGCATGGAAAAAGAGATTGCTGGAAGTAGGTATCGATGAAATCCTAAATAATATGGAGATGGAAAAGCTAGAATGATTGTTCCTTCTCTCTTCCAAAAAAACCACCAACTGGGTTACAACAAATGGAAATAATGGGTGGCCAGTTCATACCAAACTAAGTAAAAAGACAACTCTTCATACAATGTGTAAATAAAGGACTATGTGCTATGGATAAAAAAAGGTATTGAATAAAAACTCACAGAGGATTATTAAATGCACAGACACCACCTTTGCCATGCAAAGTTCCAGGATGCTGCAAAAAAAATCTGGAGGAGCTTGCTTTGCTCCCATCTACCATAGGCATAAAGATGGTGCCTTGGACTTACAGACCTCCAGTCTGACTCAGAACAGCTGGTTGTGCAATCTACATCCATGGCATTCTGTTTACTAAAAGAAATGGAGAAAGACAACAGGGGCAATGTGCAGGACACACCAATGGCAGCAATTTCCTTTGTTCAAAGTTCAGCGAGTGATTGATTCCAAACTGTATGTTTTAGCTACAGTAACCAAATCCATTTCAGTGACAGCTTCCCTCAGAGAGTGAGCTTCCATGCAGAGAACTCCCTCATCACCCTTCATACAAGAAGCTTTCTAGAAAACATGCAGCAAGGCTCAGTGATAATGCATTAATAGGATGAGATTAAAAAGAAAAAAATGAAACAAAATTTACCTTAATGAAAAAAATAAATTTATAGTTTAAACAATGATGCCATCTGTCTGTCTGTCTCTATTTATCAGTTCAAGTTTACTAAAATACATCTGGGAAAGGCTTATTTGGGCACAAGTGGCTTTCCGTGCAGCTAACCAGTGCCAAATTTGCTCTCTCATTTTGTCTTTTTCGCTATCTGTGCCAGTTTAAGAGAAACAACCTGGCAGTACCAAGCACTTAAGGAAAAATATAAATGATGCATTTACAATATGTATACCTGTAGAGATAAATAAGAAAAACTGAAAGCAATAACATATTTAATTAATGATCAAGAGACCTTAGAAGCAAACCTTGTGCATATCCTGCAAGTTTAAATACAGTGCTTCTCAATCCTAAATTTACTTTGTTATGTCTCTGGATTGAACCGTATAAAATGAACTATTTATTTCCTTTAGTTCAAGACTGCATGGAGAACCTGGTCAATATGTTAAGTGTCATTATGTCAAGCTCTCACATACAAGAGTTTAGTGGAAGAATGCCTAAAATATTGATTCTCTTTAAAGGATTTAATCAAGGAAAATTTTTTAAAGATTTTGAACAACAGTCTTATAAGACACTCATGCTGTCAGAGTCTATCACTTTAAACACAAAAAGACCCTCTGTGCAACCTGTTGGTGTAATTCTCTGGCAAGTTCATGAGTGCAAATAGAACGAGGAAGTATGTTCCATTTTTAGCAGGTGGGAGACTTAAGATCTTTTAAATGCATTTATCAGTCATCCATTCTTCATAAGGATATGCAAATCCAGACAATATAGAACTAGCTAAGACTACACCTTTTTTAGCACAGCATTGCACGTGCTTGGGAATGTTTCCCTGATACAGATTTGGACATTTTCAGGCCACTTCAAAATCCATTACATAAGATGCAAACATACAAATACATATAAATAGACAGACATCACCGCCTGTTTGATCTAAAACTTATTACAATTACTATGAAGCTGCATGACAGTTTAATCAGTAGTTGCCACCACAAACATACTAAGACTACTAACATTTTAGTACTTATACTATCGTTTTAAAAATGTAGCAGAAAGCAAGCCCTACACAAACAAAAAATAGGACCCATCAGCGGACAGAATGAGAGAGCAACAATATTACTCAAGCTGCAACAGTCCACCTGGGTAGGTGTTAGGGTTTTTTGCTGCCAAGTTTAAAATGACACTGCTAAGTGTGATTTTAAAGAAGGGGTTTAAGTGAAGGGACAAAGAGAACAATATGATAGTGGCAGCATTATTTACAGAAAGACTGTGCTTAAAATGTGAGAGAAAAACCATTTTTGTTACACTACAATATTCTAAACTATTTGTTTGGCATTTACAAATTCAAAATACTTTCAGGATTGAGAAGGTAACTTGAAATGGAGCACAGTTTCAGCAGTCGAAAGATAACCAGTGAACATCTGAAATCTTTTATGTTCTAGATATTTACCATAAACAAACAGTTGTGGTAAGTGAACTTAACCTATGTTCTAAAAAAAAATGTATATAATGCCATCCTGTTTCCAGTGAGTGGTCACACTGGAATTACTTATCCATGATTTTCTGTGCAGCTTAAGATATCCACTCAAAGAGTAGTTCTAGGAGAGGTCCTACAACATTTTTGTCTTTCTTCTTCCACCTCAGAAAGGACAATGCTAATGTAATTACCTGAAGTGTAACAATATGCCTGTTTTCATTAGGAAAGGATAGTTTACAGTCAATACCTACACATGAACTGTGGAGTATGAGAGTCAGATGGGAAAGGCTTGGCACCAATCAGTCAGTGCTTTTACTGGAATGTAACTTCACAATTAGTAATTGCTTATTTATCTGATTAAGGTCTCATATTTCTCCTCATTCATATGTAGATTAAATAGCTGAAATAAAAGCATAGATTACTCTATCACAGTCACACTACAGTGAGACAGTCCATACGATTTCATACTATCTATCAGTGTTTTCTCTCATTAGATACACATCTGACAGTAAAAGTTGTCTTCTCTCAGAAATTAAATGCTTAGGGTTTTTCCTTGCCATGTTCCACAAAAATGCTGTGCTGCACAAGGAGATAGAGCATACACTGCTCTCTGGTGTGTTTCATGTGGAAACAGTCACTTCCCTTCCATCATTTTATTACATATTGGTTTTCATTATCTCATTGCTCTACAGAATTCAGAAGAAATGATGCTTCAAGTTATTTAATATGTGGAGAGAGTATAAGCTTGTAAATAAATGTATAAATAATGTTGCATATTAATTTAAAATGACTTCTCAGTACTTCGTGTGAAAACCCAAAGCACAAATGAAGAAACAATGTACGTTCCAAGAGTTCATAAGCCTGAAGTGCTCAAATACAGAAGACTCGTTAAAAAGTATCAGTAACTGCATAAACATATGCCATGATTTGAACTGGAAATGCGGTTTTGAGAGTCTTTGCTAGCGACTTAGAGCATCACCAAGACGCTTTCAAACTGAAAATCAAGAATATTTCTTCCTCAAGGAGTAACCGGGACCATCATTCTCTTCTTCTGTGAGGTGCTCACATTTTTCTCTACATACAACTCTAGAAAGCTCCCAAATGTTGAAAAGAATATAATGAGATACAGTGCTGAAAACCTATAGGCTATTGTTTTACTAACATAAAGTTGTACACAGTTTGTATGTCTATACATACACAAATTTTTCCAGAACAGAGAACTTTGGGTTCCTCTTGGCTAGGTATGTGTGTTTGCATGCACTGAATTTTAATTTCATGGGGTTTTATTACAATCATAAGTTATTGTGCTATAGCAGTAGCTAGAGGGACTGATTTATTCTCAAATGCCCTTGGCTTGGTATTGTATATCGACTGGCGCTGCTGTCATAAATATCTTTGGGTGAAGAACTGTCTACAATTCTGTGCATAATACTAAGCAGAGTTAAGGTTTCAAGTGTCACATACAAGTGGGTTTATTTCTACTGGAAGAAACAGGCAATTATTATGGCCCATTGAGCTCAGATTAAGCATTTCCATCAAAAAAAAAAAAAAAGAAAAAGAGCCTAGTGCTACAATCCTTGTAAAGCTGTAAATGCAAATGGGGACCATCTCATCTTCCATAAAAAATAATCTATGGTTTTATAGGCATTTCTCCCTCTCCTTGTCTTCTTATCCTCAAAGTAGCAAAATACTCCCAACAGGGTAATTTTATTGAGACAAAAAGGAGCAAGTCTCCAAAAAAAAAAAAAAAAAATCAAAACCAGAAACACTGTAAAAAAAATAAATTGATAAAACAGTTTGTAGGCAATTCTTTCCCTGTGTAAAATGGCTCCTTTAATCAATTGAGAAACCCCAAAGTCCAATTTTCACCTTTTCTTGGCTCTAGGCTAAGGTATGTTTTTTTCAGCAAGACTATCTGTACTGCTTGACCAACACTGTTACCTGGCAAATAAAGGTTTTGGGGGCTCGGGGTGAGGCGGATGTTGTAGGCTTTCGTTTTTGTTTTAAATAACATTACTTATACACCCAAAGCGTGCTGCAGGTCACAAAGAACACTTATGTCACTGAATTTGGCTTTGGTCCCCAAACGCATTCAAGGAAACAGCCTGGAAGATCTTCATTTTCTGACACCCCTTTAAGTAAAAGACCTGCACAGTGGCCTAACACCAGCCAGCACCACAGCTTCTCCCCTTCTCCCACATCGTCTCCTACTACATAAGTAGCTCCCTGTTTTTCCACAAAAAGTTCAGGAGCGGTGGGTCTCTGGTACGCTTCCGGGAAAAGCACCATGAAGACAAAAATTGGTGTATGTTTATTTTGCATCTACACTATGTGACTAACCCTTGAACATTAAGGCACCAGTGCATTTATATTGGAAACTACTTTGCATAAACTTTAATATAAACTAGGAAAAAAGGTCTCTCAGAAAATATTCTTTGCAAGTACCGTTCTAGAAAAACACTTGTGCGGTAAAGCCTCAAAATTAAATTCTGCATGCTTGTTCTGCTTGTAGTAAAATTCTGCATGGAACAATCCCATGAGAAATTTTATCTGCTTTAGCATTCAAATATAAACTCCTTTTATACATAAAAGACAAGCTATAATGCATTTTATTTAATTTCCCTGCATAACACAGTAAGTATCATAAGGAATAATCAGAAGGCAAAGACACTAAAAAGAATAAATGGACACTCTGAAAAATGTAATTAAAAATACTGCAATGTTAAAGCAACAACCGGTATAGAATTAAAAGTATGTTATCTTAAAATTCAAACATCACCAGACCAAGCCTGGCATATTACACTGTTTACTGCAGCATAAATAATTTTTGTTTCATAAGCATGTTGTCGTTACAAGAATTTACTCTAGGAAAAACTGATAACTTTGGAGAATTGGATGTTAAGTCTCTTTCCTTGAAGTCTCTATCCAGAAGAAAAAAGAATGCAGATAATCACATGAATACCTGGTAAGTGATAGTCTGAAGCTAGTGTAAATATAGAATGAAGAAATCAGATATATTAATTAATTATCTGAGTATCACATACCACCACCAGCTTTTGAAATGAATTCTAAGGGTCTGCATTACATAAAGAAAGCAGAAAATCTGATACACTGCATAGGAGATTTTTTGAAGTAGAGATAATTGACAGAGACAATAACTAAAAACTACGGACAAAGAACATACAATAAAATTAAGACAGCATTTAAGTACAAACTTCATTTTGCATAGAATGGTTTCTTATATTTTGAACAGAAAATTACTACTAGTCTGTTATGGTACCAGTTACACTACCTGCAAGTAACAACTCAGAAAGACACTACAACGAAAAGGACTGAAAGCACTACAACTGAAAGACTGACAATAAGGATATCACTGGCGGCAGGCAGGGATTTTCAGACAATTACCAAAGCTAGTTATGTTACAAATTGCTACTACAGACACTGCCTGCGTCTTATCAGGAAACATCTGGAAAGCTACTTGCTGTGCTTGTGTGCTGATAAAAATAAGTCAAGTTCATTCAGTCACCGATGCTTGACAAATTACAAAAAAACCCAAACCACAGCTTTTATCTGGCAGGTCCACAGTATCGGCTGAAGAGGCCATTATAGAAGGAATTAGCCCAAGAAACAAGATATTGCCAGGTCAGCAAGAAGCCAATGAACTGATTGATATCCAAACTTTGATTTGTCCCCATCCTCAGAATTACTCTTTTTCTAATTAAAAAATTACTCTTTAGAGTGTTATAAAGTGAAATAGTGTGTGTATGTATATAAGAGAGTTTGATTTACATGAAGGGATCAAAAAGATACTAAAATGTCATTCTGCAGTATTAAGCTAATAAATCCTCAGTAAATTTAATTGAGAAAACTTATTCATCTGCAGATAAAATAGGAAATCCTAAGAATTTTTAATATTAACAATTTAAAATCTACAACTGTTTTTAACTGAGTTAATTAACAGTATCATGCTATAGTTTAATTTAGTTGGCTGGTCAAGCTATTAGTATTGTTTTTCTTTTTTCCTTTTTCTTTTTTTTCTTTTTTTTTTTTTTGGGGGGGTTTTGTTTCTCAAACAGGTAAGAACTTCCGGCAATAAGCAGGATTCGCGGGGAAATTTTAAACCTTCTTACTAATAAATATTCCATGCCTATACTGTTACATGTACTTTAAGTAGATATTCTTGTCAGTAAATTTTGATTTAAAAAAAGTGAACACCATGAAGTAAATGCATTAAAAATTATAGTCTTTTCATGTGTCACTCTACCTAAAGCTTGAAAATTTGGTTGATGACTTCATTATCTAAGAAACATACACGTGCGACATCTTTTGCTCTTGGGAGAGAATTAAAAGAATGTAAATGGAAGATGCAAATGAATCACTAGAATCCACACTAGGAATTTTTCTAGGGGTCCTAAAGTTCTGTCTTTGAGACGTGCTCTGCAATTCGTGATCGTTGCCTGCCTGCTTCTCTGGAAAAATGGCAGCCTGGCAAAGCCTGCACCCATTTCCTACGTCAGTGAGCCCTCTGTTGCCACTGTCACTGTTTGGCAGTGCATAGTGTTACACAGCACAGCAGCCACAATGCTTCACAGGAGCCCTGGATCTGCTCTCTGTGTGGGACTCAACTATAATATACCAATCCAGGAACCCCATCTGGCAGCGGAGGAGAGCAACACTTCAGGAGCTTCCCATCCCACCAGCATGGACCACACAGCCTGATAAATTAGAAACATGGATGCTACTGCTCTCAAAGAGTCACGTTGCGCCATAGCTGAATATGGCTAATGGTGTGCAAGTCTGTTAGTGATGGGATGTGTCCCACAACAGGAACTCTGCAGAGGTATCACTTGCAAATTCTGTATCTATATTCACACGCAGCTAAAGTAATTCTGAATACCCTTGCTTAATTTAGGAACGGTCCCTTGAAAGAACTGTTTTCTGAATAGACAAAATTCCTTTCATACGTTGTCCAATACATGGGGAAATGTACCTTTCAGGCCTTGGAAGTATTTAACTTACCTCCCTATTTCTCCACAGGTAGCAAATGAAAAAGAGAGGGACAAACCAAAAGTTTCTTAGATTCTTTGCAGCGTTGGTATCCTGAGGGGAAAGTGTTTTATTCTGCCCAATATTCAAATCCAATAACTACACAGAGAAGGGAAGGGCATAGTACCTTAATCTCCTCTCCTAAACAGCTTAACTAACTATAGAAGATGCAGTGCCTCACATTCAATAACTACTCGGTGCTTTTACGTGTTCTAAGAATGCATTACAAAGACTGTCAATAAACTTTAATTAGCAATATATTTTTAGAGGCAGTGCTACAGCTTGCTGCAAGGAAACATTTATCCAAAGAATTTCTAAAGCTTTCCTAAAGAAACCTTGACACTTAGTAGCGAAAGACATTTAGAGATTGTCACATAAGAGCATCCGTTAGGGCAGTATATTCTTCTCACTCAGAAGTGTAAGGTTGCCTTGAACAAGTAAGTCTCATTTAAAATGTTCTTGGCTTTTCTGTTAAGAAAATGAACAATCATTGGCAAAAATCAGGTGCACCTGACAAAGTTAAACATTTTCTTTCACCTTTTAATGAGACCACAGCAATGGCCTTACTGTCCTAAAAATAGAAAAGTAGAAGGAAACATTTAAACTTGTGTACGTATGCGCACGTGTATGCACACCCATGCTCATTTTTCCAACTAAATGTCACGTTCTTCAATGACCTCCATGATAACAAGCTTGAAATTGTAGCTTCAAAATTCTATTGTATCTATACCTTTTGAAATAATTTTAATGATGCATTGCACACAATCCTTATGCATGGAAGCGCTGCTCCCAACATCTCTAAAAAACTTTGTGATGAGCTACCCTGAGGTGAGGTAAACTGTGACCTGAAACCCTGTCAGTTTAGTAGACAAAAATTTTTTAATATATATACATGAAAGATCTAAATATCATCTCTTTTTACAATAAATGTAACCTCTTTTCTTCTTCATATAGCTATACATATCTTCACTTTCCTGCCATATCTGAACCCAGATTGAAATCATTGAGGACAAAGAGTTCCATCTTTGAGTTTTCTTGTAGATATCTATCTATAGCTCTATATGCAAGGGAGACAGAGAGAGAGAGAGGTGTTTCTCCTACCTGTATATGTATCTATATGTTTTCATTGCAGCACAGTATAAATCAAATAACTATATTAATAACTAATTTCAACATTGCATAATAATAGATATCTTTAATATAATAATTAGCATGCACAATGCAAAGGGTACGTTTCATCCTCGTTTGCGTGCAGGCCATGCTCCCGGTGTGGTGGTGCGTGCAGCCTGTGTATTCAGCACAGCGGAGTCATTGCCTCAAGCAAGTTGCCATTTAACCCACCATCTTTCATTCACTTTCTTTCCAATGTTTGTAATAAATCTTTGCTGCTTTTGCACCTGAACAGATTTTGTTGCTTTACTAAATTTTGCAATGAGACAAATATGCAAAATTATGCACAGTCATTTTGGCCTGCACTTTATTTATTTTTTCCTCCTTTCTATTTCCAGAAATGCTATTTGCATATACCGCCAAGAAGCAAAGCAAAACCAAAGACCTGAGGTAAGTTCCACAACTGCAAGAGGACGTGTGTTACCAAAGAGATGTTGGGTAAAGTTGTTCCAACTGAAAATCCCTCCCTTTTTAGCCAGTCAGCTCTGATACTAAAGAATTACTTTCGTTCAAGCAGGAATACACAGAGTATCACACAGAAATAATGTGGAATTCCTCAAAGCTCTGATGTATGTGACCCTGTGGGGAAATGAGAACGGCAGAATTTAAAAGAGCAGGACCAGTGTCATCACGTTCTGTGTGGTTAAATCAGATTAATCACCATCTAGTCCAGTGGACTCAAGATCCAAACAAACTCATTATTTTTAAGCTAGGTAGTCTTTGGGTTTAGCAAGTTTTTAAGCCTGGGATTAGTTTATGAGAGGAATTGATTTTTAGTGTTATGATGTAGGAGCCATTCTAGTCTGCTAACTACCTGAGACACTGAGATCAATTCTGAGAGTAAAACATCAATTACCTCACTTACTGAGACAGGATAAGGAGCAATTAAAAGGGTAGGGAATGCTTCTCTGCATTAGGTTGTCTAGTTTTGCAGTGTATCATGGCAATTGTTTTGATTTCTAATCGTGTTTAGAGACTTGAATTCAGGCCTTTTACATCTCTGTTACGTATATTCTGATACAGGGTTGTCTCTTCCTACTTAGCTAAAAATTCCCAACACGCCTCAAACATGCACATCATTAAAAATAATAATTGATTTCCATTGTGAAAAGATACTTTTGCTTAAGAATTCGTACCTGGGTTTTAATTACATGGTAATGTTGATCATCAACAAGTAAGTCTAAACTATAGCATTTTTGGTATCTGACACCCATCGTTACATAAAGAAGTAAATCTTGAAGGAAGTAAGCACCTCTGGTTAAAATACAGCCTTTGCCTCATGCCCGCTGCATGGCATGTAGGTCTCTGAATTTCTAAAGTTTAGGAAGACAGGGGGATAATCCTGAAAGCCTAGAAATGACTAAGAAGTGGAGAACACAGTAGGGAAACAGTGTGCTGCTTCCTAACACCAAGCAGCACAGACAAACCTCAAAACAGGTATGACACATAAGCTCCAGTCAAAATCCACAAGGGTTCAGAAACAGCAAAAACCTTACTTAAGTGACCGAACAGGCAATTAAAGCGGTATTGTTGCATACCTAGAGCTGGTTATGAACAGGGTGATAAACACATTTGTTCATTAGATTTGCCAGGTCAACAGCAATGGAAGTTCTGCAGAGAGTATTCAACTTAATAATGCGCTGACAGCTTTCTCTGAGCTCCTTCCCCTCCCCACCAGTTACCGAAACACTGATGGTAGGTTTTTAGGGAGCCGAGTCTTCCACACCTTCCAGGAACCTGATAATAGCTCCCAGGACCTGCAGCCCCTGAGCATCGTTGCCAATGGACTGGGTTAGAGCTGGAGACCCCAAGCCACAGAGATTCCGTGGCTCTAGAGCAACCACAAGATAAAGCTTTGTCCATTTTTTACAGGATTATAAAAAAAACCACCTTCATTCTAAATAAAGGCAAGATCTGTTTTGAAACATCACTTTTCCATACAATTCTGTTTTTTTCTTTTGCTTTTCCTCAGTTTCAGCTCTCACTGTACCTCTCTCTGGTTCTTGATAAAGGTAAAGCCCTCTTGGAAAAAAGTGGAAACCTTGTAGCATCGAACCGTTGCAACGGTGTGCGAGTATGACAGGGTACAGGTATAAACTGCCAGGAGACACGTGCTTCTTGCTCAGTGTATGCTTTGCATTCTTGTAGGGTTCAGTAATTCGTTAAAATACAGCGTTCTTTAGTAAATTAAGCCAGACTTAAAATACATCATGGAGATGTCTTGTTTTTTTCCCAAAGCCTTTCACTGGATTCCTGTAATTCATATGTGTACATTTAGCAGCCTGGAGACTAAGAACACTGCAACGAAGGAATAAAACAACCAACCAACCACCTTTCATCTGTCCAAGTCAGATATATATCAATAGTGAGAATTCTTTTCACCTGAAGGGAATAAAAAATGCCTTGATCTAATGAAAATAAGAATTTGCAGGCATCTATTAAACAGATTTTTTAATTTCCTGCATGTTTTTTATAGCTGTTCTCAGTTCTGTTTGATTCCTAGAGCTTAATCTACTGAGTAAGCAGAATTCTACCATATTTTATAGTGTGTGTGTGTGTGTGGTTTGCATTCTATGATTTGGGCCAACATTGATTTTATTTCCTCTTAGTATTTTATAGTTATTAGACTGCAGTAAATATTTCTGAAGTCAAGTCTGGATTTAAATATGCAAGCCAGGATGGAAAGGTACTGAATCTATACTATGCCATAAATCTAGTTTATTTGTGATTATTTTTTTTCCTGTTACAGTTAGGGGGGGGATAACTATATGCTTAGTTTATGTACCAACTCCTCTGAAAATCCAAGGGAGATTTTGCAACACTGGAAACAGACATGCACTGCTGGTCTAGTCTCGCCTTGCACCTTACCAGCTGTTTCCTTCTTTATATAGAGAGAACAGTGTTGCCACCATCTGTCTTTAGGAAAAAAATCTTAAAAAAAGAAAGAAAGAAAAAAAATTTTTTTTCCTCAAATCAAGTCAAAAGGATAAGCAGATTGAGAGTGGGGGTGGAAATCCAAGTCCATAAGCATTATAATGGAAAATGGATTGAGTGAAACATGAAATAAACCAAGGAATGAGTTCTTCTGCATTTTAAATAGCTTTGCTGTCATTATCTAAATATCCATCTCCGTGAGAAGCAAGACAAAGAAATTTGGCATTTCATAGGGGTCAGAGAGAGTGCGCAAGGAAGATGAGAGTCACTTTTGTTTTTCTTTGATAGTCCCGAACCGATTATATAAGAAGCATAGCTATAATCTCTTCTTTCTGAGAAGGAAATAAGTTCCCCAGTTATCTGGGTATTAAAAAAATTCTTAAAGATTTCTTACATTCTTGTTGTACGTGTCATGTTCCAACTTCAGAAATGTGGAATGCCTGGGGCCCAGAGAACAGGAAAAAGACTTCATATAACCCAGTAATGAAAAATAGTTCTTCTCCTATGTCTGGAATTATTTTCTAAAAATAAAAAAGAATACCACAGTCCATTTTCACTGCATTTTACCCCAATAACCAAGTTTCAAAAACTGTTTTTCCTCTGTTGTTTAGAGGCAATGAGGAACACCTGAACAGTGATTTGCCAGACACGCTAGAAATCCCCCTTCCTACTTAGCTTTAGCAGTCAGCTCTTCTAAGCTAGAAAACCTCAACTTTGATCAGGATAACACAGATTAAATCTTCCTAAAAAAACTAAATGTTTTCCAGAGTGAACTGTTAGCACCCTGTCACTTCCTGCAAGAGCTACTAGACTGATTTCATGTGGAATCGAAAATACTGCATTCTGGTGGAGCTGGAATGATTTTAAGCCTAGTACTAGGTGCCTGAAGTTTCATTGTTTCATCTTTTCTCCTTTAATGAGCACTCTCAACTTGCATGTTAAAAAGCAGTCTAGTCCCTTCTCAGTATGTTTACAGTAACCATCATTGCTGATACACACCAGCTCGATTACATGCTTCAGAAGCCCTCACCTGGGGCATCTGAGAAATGCCACTTGCATGACTTTAAGTAGATGGAAAAAGAATACAGAAGAGTTAAAATATTAATATATTATTGTTTACAACCTTGACATGATTTCCCAGTGTTTACTGTACAAATTTCAAAAAGCTGAAAGTTTGTTCCCTGTGACCCCCAGTAAAATGTTGTCACATATATGTTGTACTACAGTATTACAATATACAATACCAGTAAAAAAAGATACCTTAACCTCCTATATTCAGTGCTAAGGAAACACCACAATAGGAATAAATAGCACAGAAACCCCATAAATATACAACATAATGTACTGAGATTAAGAATCAGAGTCTAAGTTTCAACATGAGAGCAATTCTGCTGTTAAACAGCAAAAAAGTTGGACCACCAGTCAACAATCCTTCCCAACGGTACCCAGATGTACATGTCACTTCGTCTAGACTGTAAAAGAAACAAGCAGTTGTCAGCATAACTGAAGATCATTTTGATGACTTTTATTGCTCTGGTAAAGTTTAAAAAAAACCACCCTTCTTTTCTTGCTTTCCAGAGTCTGTATTTAAGAGACAAATGTGGCAAATCATAGGAGGGGAAAAAAAAAAAAAAGATATATTCTGCTTTCCTTTTAATATCAAGATCATGTTAATTGATCCCAGTTGAGTCCCTCATTGCTAGACTATCTCAATTAGCTAACTGATTTCTGTATTTGGATGATCTTGCCTCTGCTAATTACAGATGAAACAACACTTTGGGGGAGGGTAAAAGTCCTCTCTCTTTTCCTGGGGAAAAACATTAGCACCTTCTTTTCAAGTACTTCCAAGTCTGTAAAACCTTCCAGGGCCACCATCTGTGTTACCATTTTTATTTCAAGAGCACAACACAGAAATCACCAAGTGTAATGATACTGTGTAAAGCAAGAAGGAACAATATCTTGTCAGTGCAGTTCCATGGAACAGATTCCCGTGTAAGAAGAGGTTTCCAAACATGCTTCTTTGTCTCTCGACACTATTTGCTATGCGCAAGGTTCTTAGCCATATAAGAAAAATTAAAAAAAAAAAAAAGTAGCATATAACACACGCCTTAAGATACCTTAAATCAAGGTACCACAAATAAGACCATTCCATTCCTAAGGAATGCTCTGCAAAGATATAAGCACCTATTTAATGATATTAAACTACTAACAGCAAAGTTAAACATTTGCATAAGTTCCTTTGTTATAAAGATATGGTGGTGTTAACTTCACAGATGATTTGTGGCACCTAGCAACTTCTTTGACAGAGAAAATGCATTAAAAAAAAATATGTATTGCTTTAGTGGGTTTGTTGGTTTAGGTTGATACCTTTAGGCTATCCATTGCTACCAGTCTTAACAGAGAGTGTCTTCATTTGCCTTAATGGTGAGGTGTTTTGACTTTTTGCCTCAAATAACTGTAGTAATCTAAGAGAGGGAGGAAAATATCTGAACTCTTTCACTTAGGCTTTACAGAATTATTCATATCAGCTTGCAAGTCTACTGGGATTACTCAAAACTTGAAAAGAAACCCAATATTTCTATTCTAATATTGCATGTACAGCTCTCCAGCAATTATAAAACACACTGCTCGGTACTTTCTTTAACATAGGCTGGCTTGAAATTAATTGTCCTCGAAAGAAGTAAGGTCTGGTAGATCTCATTTACTGCTGGAACATAACTTGAATACAGTTTTCATGTATTAAAATAATTCCCTAGTGGCAAAAAGAAATGAATAAAGGCTCGGGGAAGGCAAGGGTTTGTTCCACAGCAATTATTTACCATCACAGAGCTTGAACTCTCCTTTTATTATTACTTCTATGACGGGAGGTGTAAAGATAACTGTTAACACTTCACGCAATCGAAAATATGTTTAGAAATATACACTGCACCATGCATTTCTCACAGAAACAGATGCTACTAAAATCTAGTATGGTACTATTACATTAACACTTTGGTCCCCTTTTCTTATTTTTTGGTTATACTGAAGTATTTTTAAAGGAAAAACATCTGAAGAACATTAATTCTATTTTCTTCTTACAGAGAAACAAAACAGTCTGTGCTGTCAGGTCTCTTAAGCAGCCTGAAACCAATTTCAGGACTTAGAAATCACTTATTAATCTCATTTTTAATTACATTTTTATATTGAAAAAAACCACTTTGAAATATTTAGAAGCTTTAGGATAAATTATCTCCGCAATCTCATCCCTGCATTCCCATTGTAACCATGTGAGGAATCTTGTTTCTTTAGTCATTTTATTCCCCACAGGTGTAATCAACTTCAGAGGGGAAGAAAAAAGCCTTGTGCAAATACTGGCTGATAGACTTTCCCGACAACACTGAGAAAATTGCACTGCATTCAAAAGGAAATACAAGATGTGAGCTGAAGCCTTAAAGCATTGGCTTCTCTGTACTAGGGCACTAAACGGAGCTGGCTGGACAAGTACTGATCACACAGGCCCATCCAGCTTCCAGAGCTGACTGCTCCGGACTCAAAGACACTTAAGCAAGATATGCAGAGCTCCTACCCTGTCACAGCAGTTGTAACCAGTATACTTTAACACATAGGAATGGGAATCTTTCTGTTTGCTTGCTATTTCCTTAAATAATTGTCCCCGAGCTTCTCTGCCTCAGCAGAAAAAAAAAGCACAGCAAGAGTAGCAAAGTTATTTTGTTCATGAAGAAACCTCTACATCTGCATGTAGAAATGGTACCAGGTTCTACTGAAGAGTCTCAAGAAGCATGTAGTGTCAAAACCTCAGTCCAATTTATACACAAACATTTGTATCTGAAAAGCGTTAAATTTATGTAGTTGAAACATAACAATACCCATCCAGTATTGGAATTAAAGAACTCAATGATTTCCAGAAGGCAGAGCAGAATGATCTACTGATGGATTTAGGTTCTTCCTCAGTGGTGAGGCAGCCATCCATTTCCCTTTCTGTAATTGCCCAAACCCACACACAGACAACAGCCCTTGTACTCCCTAAATGTTGAACAGCTCTGAGACCAGTCATTGATCTTCTCCCTCTCCCCGCCCTCCCCAAAAAAGAAATAAAAAATGGATAAACACTGTTGACAAGGGACAAGGGATAGGATGAAATAAGCAGCACCATGGCTCCACTGTTCCTCTGAACATTTCATTCTGAACAGAGCAAAAAGGACCGAGCTCTCCAGATGATTTGGTCCCAGGGAGAGGGCAGGACTGAAGAGCCTTCCTGAAGCGGTAACCTCTGAGTGCTCCTGCTTGGGCAGTGCAGGTCTGTAGCTTCCTCCACACAAAGCCATGTCTTGAAACAAAAGATCAAGCCAATGGCAAAGTTGGGTCAAAATAACAACGGGTAGGCTCATATGGGTAAATTTAATAATTAAAATTAGGTATGATTATTAAAGTAATAGCAAAGTCTACATTTTAATGAACTAAGAGTCTTTCAGTTCTTATTAATGTGACATATGCTATATATTAGTTGTTATTATAATAGGCAGATGACCACTGATTCCTACCTTGAGGTGCAGGTCTGGTTGTACTTATATTACTATTTTCTATAAATCTATTCTTCCCCCAATCAACATGTAACACTGAGCACACTAGTGACCGTAGGGAAACATTTACAGAAGTGGACTAAATTTGAATTCTCTATAGGTCTGTTAAGTATATTATTTTCCCCACCAGGTCTTTAAGCCTGGATAAAGTCCAATTGATGTTCAGCATGGGAAACTGGTGGCTCTAAATTCAACATGTGGTCTTTTCTCCTTGTAGCCAACAGCGAGAAACCAGTTTATAAATTGTTAAAATTTCACAGTTAACTAGATATCTTGCACACATCTTAATATTAATAGTTTGCTTTGATTAAAATACAAATTTTCACATTAATAGTTATCCTTTATAATGCAGACAAGTTGCAGTGTTTGAGTGCCACTTAACTTAGTGTTTAATCAGGAAAACTACTGTGGCACTGGCCGATTAGGCTGGCTCAACTGCTGCCTGCTCAATTTTTCCCCATAATTGCAGGATATACTTTATTGTGACAGGGGCCCGAACAGTGGAATTCCAATATGCTATACATCAGGTTCTCCATTATTGGATTAGCGAGATGTGGCATCATTACCGCTGCACTTTCATGCCTATCATTGATCGCATCGTTCTATTTCACAATTAATGCAAGTCAGCTGGATTGATCAATCTTCTGATGAGTTTGGGCCACAGTCAATATATTGTTATGGCTCTGTGCTACTGATCTGTATGTTTTATAGCTGTGCCTAAGGATTTGTCATTCTGGCTACAGATTTTCTTGGGGTTTTTTTTAGATACTTCTCCTCCCATCTTGCTCCCTAAACCACAAAGTGTTTATGAATTACTCATGTCACATGAAAAAACAAGTGAGCAAGAAAGTCACTAAATTCATCATTGGAAAGAATTTCTTTAAAAAAAAAAAAAATTTACACTCTTGGTTGGCTCAGTTACAACCAGTCTGATAGCTGAATTTTGCACTTTAACTCACTGGGCTTCCAAGGAAAGGCAGGAATTTCAGAAGACTGCAGCTATTTTCATTCCTTGTTTAGACATACCAGAATGTTCACGAAATGTGGAAATTCATTAATAACTTGATGGTTAACATTTTGCTAGCACTGTGATAATTCTAATGATTTTTGAAAACTTAATTCTTCTTCTAAAGGGTAGATTTATTTGCAGGAAAATCTCTCTCCATGAAAGTCTCTTTCCATAAGAAATGATGGGACACAGAGGAATAGCAAGCCACAGTATTTGCTTTGTACCACTCTTCTGTTACCCCATGTCACAAGCATAATTATCCATAATTGAAAATTTTCTCTACAGAGAATAATATTGTGTTACTGCCATTTTTTAATAAAACATAACCTATGCACAAAAGTACACTGCTGTGCAACTTCTGAATTACTTTTTTTTTTTAAATAAATGTTTTTTCTCTGGCTACTGCAGAATGTACCGAGATCCATGCCTGTATTTTTTTAACAACCACTAAAAAAAAAAAATTACATATGATTTTGAAAAAGACCAAAACCCCACATCCAAACAACTAAAACTTGAAAGAAGCAATGCTAATGCTAGCGCACTATTATAGTTCTGTTTTCATTCACCTACATCCTAGCTACATCCTATACACGATGACAAACCTCAGTTAACAAAAGATGCAAAATTTAAAAATAAGAAAATGAATGAACTGAAACTTGAACAAAGGGTAAAGATTTATAATGAATACATTCAGTCTTGAGTTTGGACTTTCTGGACTGGTTTGCACCTTACACAGAGAACGCCCTCATTACATTAAGAATAACTGCATTTTTTTCATCAGTCCTTCTTGTCTAGTTGCCAATGCCACTGTCATTGCCACTGTCACTGCCACTGTCACTGCCATGCCATCACCAATGTGATTGGTGACAATCACAAAGTATTAGCAGTGACATTACATTGTGATTTTGTGACAGCGACACCACATTTTTAAATACCTTTTTTCTTGAGGAATCTAAATCTACAGATAAAAACAATGATAACAAAAATCATTAAAATTTCTTCCAATTAGAAGAGCAAAACAACCTCTGAAACAGTTTTCTGGTACGCTCTGAAAATACCACCGCTAAAAGACAAAAAAGCGGCACACTGCCTGACAGTCATAAACGCTGTGTTATATATAAAATGTATTTTATTCAAAGCAAGTAATGCGTTGCCTGCTCTCCTCAAAGCCAGTATGTTTAAGGAATTTTAGATTATCCATACATAATTCAGTTCCACTCAAAGTGCTCTACCTAAACAATACATACAACGTTGAACTGTTATATAGCTTTCAAAAGTACTTTTAAAATCAGAGAGCAATCCTTTCCTACTGAAGTGTGGGTGCTTTGTCATCAGTGCCAGTCAGACAAGGATCACTGCCAGGAATCACTGTTTTTCTCTTTTAGGAATAACATGAACTGAGAAACACACCCAGTAATTTAAAGCTTATTTAAGTCTTGAATTATTTCATGAATCTATATTTAGGCTACCTACATATATGGCCTGGTTTTCAGAAATGCAGAACACAGCAAGTGTTAGCAAGTCGCTGTACCTAAATGTGCTCACATCTTTAAAAAAATCAGGCCATCATATTTAGATGCCTAATTATGGGTGCAAGATTTGCACGAATTCAAAATTTTAGCCTAAATGAGCATATATTACATCACAGTAGTTTTGAAGTTGCTTTAAGGTATGACACATGATGGTAGATAGCTCATATTCCAGTCAAAGTGGAAACCTCTGAAAACTAATTATACATATGTTAAAATTTAATACCTTGGGTGCTTATGGAGCAAAAAATCCTATTTTACTTCTGTTAAAAACGACTAGTGTTTATAGTTACAAAGGGAAACAAATTAATGTTCTATTTAATTCCATTACCAGAAGATTTACAGTATACACAGAAAGCTGTGATATGTTTCAGGAAACTGAGTAATGAGATACCAAATAAAGACATTCCTAGTAACCAAGTAATAATGATGCTGTGTTTGTAAAGAAGAATTTTTAATATCTCAGACATCTTGGCTTTAATTTGTATCACACTGCATTTCACAGGAAACCGGAGAGCAATCCCAAATTCTGCAACTAAAAGATTAAAAATAAAATTTTAACGTTAACTAAAATTCCATATTAGAGGAAAACATCTCTGGTATAAAAAAGCTCTCTTTTAAAATTAAGGTCCTTCTGCTAACTTTCTTATCCTATGCTTTTCATGTCTTCAACAGGGAATCAGCATTCTTTTTTTTTTTCCATATATGCACCAAACAACAAGCAATGCTGGGCAAAATTTATACCAAAATGTTTTGGTTTTGACATTGGTGTAGCTATTGTAGTCTTGTTAGCCTTTCAGATCCAATTTTCTGGTTTTCTTAACGAATTCCTTTAGAAAGAAACTCTGGGATCCACAAGCCTACTGGTACTGCACGGATCTCCTTACCTACACTTGCAGAGAGCAGCTAAACTGTATTTAAAATCTCAGTGAGAACAATGAGAGGCCAAGCCTCTTTGTAATTCACACTTGGAAATCACTGGCTTTCAGGTGTTCTTTAAAACAGAGTGTGAACGCTGAAGTGTGTGTCTTTCTGTCTCTTACTCTCTGTATTTTTGTGTATCACTTAAATGAATGTATTTATATGTATGTTTTCAGGAATACAGCAGGAAAAAAAAATAAAAAAATCAAAATTCTAAATTTTTGGCTTTGCTGTGATTTATCATTTTTGTCATATGCTTGCCCCTGTAGCATCATTGCAGTCTTTGAGAAATCAGTAAAACATCAGGAATTTAGATGGATGTGAATGCAGTCATTTCCAAGAAAACACTGCACAGTTACACAAACTGAAATTCTGTCCTCAATTACTGTATTTGGAAACAACTAGCAATGAACATTTCCTATAGCCATAAATCCTAATTTGTCTTTTCCAGTAGAAGAAATTAACCATATATTTTTGCTTTCAAATTGTCTACGAAAATCACAAGAAAAGAATACTGCAGGCAGAAGAATTTGTATTATATAAAGAAGAAACAACACTGACCCCCTCACCCCCCTGCCTAATCTTATGGGTTATTTAGCCCTTGCATAGGCAAGACGTGCAGTCTGGATGCATACACATGCACTCAGGGACACACATGCAGCTCAGATAACAGGAGACACAGTCTCACCTTCTGTTTCTACCTCCTGAAATAAACCTTTATCACTTTTTCAGAGGAAACGACTTTACACAAGTAATTTATGAGGTAATACACATAAATGCTCCAAGCACAGGAAAACACAGCTTTCAAATAATGCAGAGAAACTTATGTCTCCCAGGACTTTAAAGGTATTGCCAGGATTTCTTTTGCAGAGGTATAGTATAAATACTCTAAAATGCAGTAGAACACATTAAGTAATCTATACTTCCTTCTGAATTATAGATGTAATCAAAGTGAGCAAATACCCAACATCAGTCTTCACCATGCTTCTCTTTCTACAGAATTTAAGCTGAAGCTCCAGCTTTTGTGTTCCCTGGGTTTTATGCTATCTCCATTGTTTACCTAGGAGATTCTGAGTTTCATAACATACCATAACACATCATAAAAAAAGGGATAAACCTGGATGCTTCTCTCCAAAGGCATAGATCAAGTTTCCACCAACAGAAGCACCACGAATAGGTTTTGGTACCAGCTTGAATTTATATTTCATTGCTTATGTTTCAACACCATTTTTAATATTTACTTAACTTCTTTCTAAAGACAGCGCCAGTGTCATTAAATCAGAAAGAGGAATTCTGTTACAGAAATCATAATCATTACAGCTTAACCTAAAACTGCTAATGTAGGCTTTTCTTTCGTCTAATTCTGCAGACAGAAAAGCAGTTTCCTGTGGCTCACTGATCCTGACAATACCCTTAGATCAATTCCCACGATTCCCTCATCATGGCCAGATATCATTTCAACAGATGTCAAGAACAGCTAAGTGCACTTAGGCCTATTTGTTAAATTCCTAGGGGGAGGTAGATTGGCGAAATTCATCCTGTAATTAAACCGCATATTTCTTTCAAGCTGCCTCTTCCCTCTTCCCTTCATAATCCCTCTGCCTCGCATCAAATCATTTAGGCACTTATTGGCTACAATCAATACAATATGAGATACATTAATTTAGTCCCTAGGAGATATGCTGGGAATAGGCGGTATTGCTCTGCAAGCATTCCGAAACGTTCACGCGAGCACGCTATCAACTGCAGCACTATAGCACTTATAGTCAGCACAGGCAGATTTATGACAATTCCATACTGTGTGCCCACAGCTCTGGTCTGCAGCCAAACATACATAAATTGGATTGAAACGGGAAACACTAAATATATTACCTAATGCACACAAATGCTAAATCGCATAAATCACTGTGACGATTTGGAATGGTTGCACAGAATCTGAACAATTAAGCTCAAGCTTTCCATATGTTCAACTACCCCTTGTGCCTCACTACGGAGAGTGAAATTAGGACTGGAAAGAAGAATTAACGAGGGTTCCCATTTACAGATCTGGACTTCAAAGTAACAGCTTTCACTTATATCTGCATCTTTCCTTTTAGCTTGCACATCCTCCTGTTAGGGAATTGCTAGGATTTGGTTTTGTCTTCAGACAAGTAAGATAGGATGAAGCTATCCATTTTTTGTAGAAAGAGAATATAATAAGAAATCTGAAATGAGGTTATGTTTCTTTTTTAAGGATATACTATTGAATTTTTTATTTATATGCAAATATATAAACCAAGTCCCTAACATGTAACTGTGAAACTGAGGACTGGGAAATGTCAACAAAAAATCATATTAAATGCTTTGTAAATCCTAAGCGTGCAATGCATTGGGAAGCTGTCAGTATGCACACCAATGTGTCACTTGCAATCAAAGTTATATTTGTAACAGTAACGATAACAAAAATTGGTACACACAAAGATTACTAATATGGTAGGCTAACTTGGGAAGTGAGTTAAAAAAACCACCCAAGATTTAATTGGATTATTTTCCTGCAACTGCAGAAACATAATCTATCAGACAAACAAAAGTTCTGTGTACTATTATATATATTCAATTTTTAAAGTAGTGAACTAATTAGAAAGCCTTTTTCTCTATTTTAAAATGAGTATCATTTATAATTTCCTGATTAACAAATTCTAATTTAGACTGTGTGGTACTGTCTATTTGAGTTTGTTTCCCATGAAAGTGTGATGAAAACCCACGTCTTCAGGGTGTCGTTACAGTTTGTGCAGACACTGAGGAGCGCACGAGAGCAAGCGCAGGCAGAACGAGGTAACGAAGCTGCGGCAAAGGCTGAACACACTCAGCGGGACAGAGGCTGGGATGGGCAGCAAATTCTGCTGTGGCCCTGCCATGCTCTCATTAATTTGGATTCTCAAAGATTTATTTCACACATTTTCCTCCCACTCCTTATATATTTGCATGGTTTCATGTATTTAAGATTTGAAAGGACCATTTCCTTTACTTCCTTTTTTATTCCTATTTTACACGGTATTTTATTGTTTAGGGGTAAGAGCTATTGCTTTATTACCTAAATGGGGTGGGGAAGTCTGTTGTACTTCACAGGTTCTCCTATGACCTATAATATATTACAATTAAAACAGTCACAATCTGTACGGGAATCTTTTCAACTGTGGAAAAAAAGTTATAGGTACCAAGAGGTCATCATTCTGTAATGCAGTGAAGCAAGTAAACTCTAGGAAAGAAAGTATAAAATAACACTTCAAGTGTTTTATAAAGGATTTGCATTCCTTTAAAACACATTATTTCTCATTGACTAAAGCTACTTCCTACTTTAAATTGGTAACATCAATTACAGTTTTAGCACAAAAAAAAAAAAGGAGAAAACATAACCATTTATTTTATAACCAATAACCCTTCAAGTTTACAAGGCTAACTTGAATGGAGTCTCGTCTTTAATTGGAGAAGGAAGTCTGAACCATTGCCATTTACGCTGGTAACTTTCAGTAACTTAAAGCTATTTCCCAGAAATTCATTTTGGACTTTGTACCATTCCCTTTTCAGGAACGGCTTAACCAGATTATATTTATCTTTCAACTCCACAACTTCATAAAAGTCGTCCCCCTTCTTGACTCACCTTGTGCCTGAGCTTTTCTAACCTGCAGCCAAAGGGGCAGCTGCTGATTATTCCTGTCGAAACTCGCTGGGCTGTTTTTTTTTTTTTTTGGCACTGTTTGAAAGGCATGATCTATTCCTCATTCGCCTCTTAAAAACAGTTTAATGGACATTACTCTCAAACACTCTCTTTGTCCCATGGGGATTGGGTAGGAGCATGGATTATATTCAGATGAATAAGAATGCTCAGAGCGATACAAAATAAAATGTGAATGGACTTCTCTGTCCTTCTCCCACTTCTGAGATGGTTGGAGGGGAAGAAGTAACCTTCTATTTAGGGGAGCAGTTTGTTGTTCCCTGGGTGAACTTGAAAAGCTTCTGACTTGCAGACTTGCATTTCATTCAGAACTAATTGAAAGGAGAGTTATCTCACAGCAGATTACATTTCCTCATTCAGAGTGCATGAGTAAGTTTTTACTGACATGAAGACAGCTTGTATGCTCAACATTAATGTACAGGCAGCCTTCTGATTCCTCAAAAATTTGGAGAAAAGAAAGAAAAAAAAATCTTACCTAAAAAAACACTAAAAAAAAAAAGGGAATACAAAGTGCATACTTTCAATATGGAAATATACTGCCTTAACCTTGTGCCCCTGAGATATACAATTAAGTACTCTAGAAATTAAGAAATTAATAGGAAAAATGTTATCATCCAGTGAATTTTATTTTACTTTAATTCATTAGAAATATTCTCAAGCTCTCCCTGGGGAAAAAGTACAGTTTAAAATTGCTTACATCTTTTTTAAAAGCTGAAGTAAGCTTTTCCGTTTCATCTTTTCTAATCTTATTTTAAAAGTTTGCAATAACTGCTGACTTTGCACTGCAAACAGATAATTATTCCAAATGTCTTTCTTCTGGTATTTTTTCTTGGTATACATAATTGTTTTCTACCTTTTTTACATTTTACTTCTGGATGCCATGAAGATTTGCAAACAGAAAAAACACCAACACAAGAAAAAACACACTGGATACACCTGCTTAATGATGATAATTAGGTTACTACTAATTCATATAGCTGTTAGTGCAAGCTGGGTAGGTAAATAACTAAGGCAGAGAGCTTCAGATCAAAAATAATTAGTCAGAGTTTTTTAATATTACTTTTAGGACAACAGCTTCATTCCATCTGCCTTTTTTTTTTCCCCCTCCAGGTAGTCATTTCATAATTACTGGAATAGCAACTGAGATAACTCTTCCATTTAAAGGAAACTTCTGCTTCCATATTTCTTCTCTTTGAACCATTCCTACTTTTAGGTTTCCTGATTCGTAGGAGGGCAAAGGAGGAATAAGTATTCTTCTGAATTCTCTCCTAGTCTCCACTAGTTTGTGGTTTTGCAGCTTCTTGGTACATTTTTGTGTTTAATATTTTCTCATGGAATTCTTTTCCATAAAATTCTCAAGTCTTCCCTTGGACCCAAGTAAACATCTAGCATTTTCAACATCCTGTTGCAAGACTGCCTACATCCGTATATACATTGTAGGGAGTATGGCTGCCTTCAGTTCTTTCTGAACCTGACGCCTGTAGCTTCGTTTCATGTTCCTTATTGGCAATGAAAGGAACAAAGAAAAAAAACCAAACCAACAGCAACCAAAAAACCCAATTCGGTCTTTGCCCATCTTTTCCTTTTTTTTTTTTCCAATAAATTTTATGGACCTTTTTCATATTTCCCATAGTTTTTTTTCTTTTTGGGGAAGCTGTTTCTACTCAGCTAATGTTCATCATTTTACATGTGAAGTTCGGTTTGTCTTTTTCTCATGCTACAATTTAAATTTATTTACATTGTGTTCCATCAGTTTCTTGATCTCATAAAGTCCTTCTGGAATTTTTAGTTGATCCTTAAATAGTCTAAACAACCTCGTATCATCAGGAACTCTTGTCACTAAAAGACCTCTCTTTCAATGAATAAGTTGAGCTGCACGGGTCCTACTAGATAACTTTACACCACTGTGAACACTGACTTTCGACTGTTCTCTCTTTTTCATCTTTAACCAGTATTTTTGTCTACACAAGGACCTTCTAGTTCATCACAAAGCTGCACGGTTTCTTTAGAACCTTTCCGGAGGGACTTCACCAAATGTCTTTTGGAAAGCCAGGCACCAATAGCTGCACATAACCTTTTTAAAAAACTCATTCTGATCCTTCGCCTGTATGTCATATTTAACAATGTTTTCACTAATTCTAGTCCTCACTCCACTTTCTACTAAAAATCAGCAGCACAAGAAGGGCTGATATTGCAAGTAGGGAAGGTAGAAATATGTTTCTGAAAGTGGAAATATTTAGCTGAACGTGCTAACACTGAACCTTTTTAGCTCTCATTTACTTTATGCCTGCAGTCTTCATTTTCTCACCCTTCTTCACTTCTGTTTGGGATTAAAACTACTAGCAGAAGCAAGGAGGGCAGAAAAAGAACTAAATTCTTTCTTGCTTCTAGCAAAAGACAGCAAAGAGGCATGAGGAGATGGAGATGACAGGACTTATTTGTATATTCTGGGGAACCTGTCATTATTCTACAATTAAGCTGCTTTAGTCTCAGTCCAGGCTCTGTACCACAAGAGAACATTCTTCCTCTCACTGCTCCGTACACTTCATAGCTTGTGGCATGCAATACAGCATCTGTAAGACACTTGTTAAGGTGTTTTATACTAAAAAGATATATAACATACAAGTAAGGCAGCTAACCAAAATCATATGGATAGCTTGAATTCTATCCTATTTGCCTTATGAGTATTTTACTTAACACCTTTGTTTTTACTTTTGTGTGTCACTGCTACTGTGAAAGCTGCTCATTATAAGTGAGGACACTTACTCCCTAAAAACTGCCCTAGAACTAGACAAAAAAGGCAAAAAAAAAAAAGTCATAACACATCAAGGACTTTCAGCAATTATTAACTTTCAGTCATTATTATGTGTAATTGTATTTCAGTAGGTTAGCACAGAGGGAAAGAAAGAAATTCCATCTCAAACTCCCAGGCTGGTTAGTAAATTTAATAGTCAGAAAATAAGTGAATAATAAAAAAATAATATTGTAAAACACTGAAGTGAAACACGCAATCAAAAAAGCAAAAGTACTGAGAATTATAAGAGTTTTCTGTGAACTCCTGTTTTGTTTCAATTCAATTATCTTCTCTTCCAACTATAATCAGGTATAACAATAACTTGCCGCTTTATAATAATTACATACTAACTGTGTGATTGGAATAGCCTGAAGGCTCAGATTTGGTTACACCTGCAGACTAAATTATTTTATAAGCATTATTAAAAGCAAATGAAGGAAAACTAGGAGAATAAGATTAGCATTATATAAAGCAATGCTACTCTAGAATGCCTCATTAGGAAAATTAATAGTTTTCTCTTTACAGTGAGAAAGTATGAAGTTAAGAAAGATACATCTCAGACTACTGAAGGCAACCGGTTTTGTGCTATTGTATATTTTTATTTTAATGCTTTATTCCATTATAAATGGGAGTATACTGTCTGTTTACTGTATTTTTGTGAAAACTGTTCAGACCTTTTTGTTTCTAGACACTAGTTAGAAATCTTGGCTGTTAAACAGTCAGCTGTTCTCTGCCGTACCTATAAGGCTGTCTCATACAATCATAGCTACTATTATTTCCCCTGTGATCAGACAACCTAGATAAATATGTCAACTCTGTATTGGGAAAAGTATGAATTCAATCTCAACTTCAAAATTTGGTATTTAATATTTTGAAGCTGCGTGTTTATTTCACTTTTATGTAAGGCCTTCTTCCACAAAGTAGAAATTCTCATCCTTGTTAATGAGGCACTGGTCCACACTGCCTAATGCAGCACCAAGGCAGACAGACACACAGTAGTTGTAAACCCTCTTGGTTGTGTTTTTTGTGGAATGCAGTTCACAGAGATGCTTAACAGGGTTTTTAAATCCTGGTTTGGAGCCTAGGCAGTTAGCCCTTAAGCCTTAAGGCCTCTTGTCTTTTTTAAGATTACTCCCTCTTTTCACTTTTTGACATTCATTTTCTTTCTTTATACTGCTCTGTACTCACTCACTGTGTTCCTTTCTGGTTACTCCCATTTTAAGACAAAGATCAAAAATTCTGCTTGCTGCATTGCTATGTTCCATAACCTCGTTAAACTTGCTGAATGCGGTGTTTACAATCATACCATGGAGTTTCCCTTCAGCAGTTCTCATTCTGTTCTCCCATGCAATCCATCTGTTTCAGGAAATGTGGTTGGCAAAGCCTTCTAATGAACATTTTTCTAAGCCAAGGCTAAAAGCTAGTACTTCATGTTCATAGTCATCTAATCTGTAAACCACTTTCTATAACATCAGCCAGACAGCTGATCATAATTCCTCATCTAATTACCCTTTCTCATTATCTATGTAATCTCCTTGTCTAGTGTCAGCTTTTTTTCAGGTGCCCTAAGAGGTACCTGTCCTTGCTTTCCCGCTCCTTTTCCTACACATCTTACCTTTGGCCATTTATCATCTATAAAAACATTTTCACATGATTCATAGGGTCATCTCTCTAATTTACATGTTTGACCTAAATTTTAACTTGCCTTTATCACATCTCCTCACAGATACCTAACAATTGCTTCAAGTTCAAAACAGAACTTTATTTTTATCTATTGCCCTTCAGCCTCCAGACCTTCCTTTTTTGACCTTCCATAAATTTATCATCTTGAACTCCTGGTAAAACTTCCAGATTCTTTCTGTGTAACATTTCTAAGATCTAGCACTTCATTCAGAGAGTTTCGCACCTGACACTTCCTCACACCATTTATACAAGTAACATTTTCTTCTATCTTGGCTGTTTTCTTTACTCACAGCTTTTTAGACTGCTGCTGCAAACATAATTGTGTGAAATTGTTGTTTAGACTATTTCAGCCATCTTTTTACATCTTCCTTCTCTGTCCCCTCAGACAGACCTACCTCTTTCCATGTGTCTTATGAACAGAAGTATCAGTTTCCCACCTTCAAACAGCCATTGCTTACTTCTAACATATTCAGACATATTCTTTTTTTGCTTCTCTTTCATGCTGCCCTTACATTTCCTCAGATGTGTACATTTATATTAGCTATTAGGAAGAAGTTCTTTATTCTGAGGGTGTTAAGACCCCGGTCCCAATTACCCAGAGAAGCTGTTGATGCTCCATCTCTGGAGGTGTTCAAGACCAGGCTGGATGGGTCTTTGGTCTGGTGGGAGGTACCCCTGCCCATGGTAGGGGTTTGGAACTGGATGATCTTTAGGGTCCCTTCCAACTCTAACCACTCTACAATTCTATGATTTTCCCCCTCCTCAATCTCTCTTTGCTTCACTTTGCTGTGGTGGCTACCAAAACTTGACAAACTGGTACCCTGAATTGGTGTCAGGTAGCATGATGCTTTACTATTTCCTTCTATTCCCTTCTTCCCAGTGTCTTCAGAATGAAATTCTTTGGGCAAACTTAATGTTTTAATTTTGGACTTTCCAGCATGTATTACAAGGGATCTTTAATACATGGCTGGATATCCCTGACTTTACAGCCATGTGAATATGCAAAGAGCAATAAGAAGAAACTACCAAACAACGTAAGAACAAGCACTCAAGAGTTAAGCAAGTAAATTTAACATTATGAATAGTCATTAAGGAACTTTTCAGTATTTGTAGGTTGTAAACTAAAGCACTCTTTATTTTTTGAAAAAGTGATAATACGTATCACTGAAGTCACGATGAAAGATTATAAAGCAAAAGAGATGCCTAGTAAAACCTTTCTACATACAGAAAAAATGCATTAATCAGCACTTTATCATGTATTTGTCTCAACTCTCCCCTTTCCTGACATCTGCACTTTTTCTCTTTTCCCTTTTTATTTCCTGTTCTTGAACTCCTGAAATGATTTGTGCTCTCTTCCCCACAACCGAAAACCTGACACGGATTACTTTGCTTGCAACGCTGAGATTTTTGGAAGGTGGGGAAAATGTGAAAGATGTTAGACTTTAAAATGTTTAAATGTTATAGTCAGGATCATTTATATAATTTTGTTGTCTTGCTGACTCTTATCCTTTCTGTAATGTATTTTTGTCAGTTTCTAAATGATTGATTTTAATCAGTCACACCACAACCAATTGTTAGTACAACAGGAAACAAAAACGTAACTCTTAATCATTATTAGTTCTTTTTTCAAAAGAAGTGTGGTTTAACTTTTGGTTTATATACTTCAAACAACTTAAAATCTATTTAAGTCTAATCAGTGCTTTGTCTGTTAATTAGGCAAGCAGGATGACAGGATTACCAGATAAGTTATAATGTTTCCCACAAAACAGATTAAAATCACCTCAGTTGGGACGATGTAATGGAGAGAGATCAGTAGCACCCAAATTATACTTGAAGAGAGATCTCAGTGTACCTAACGTGTCTGAGCCCAGCTGCTGGATGGATCCACTTTGTACACACACACACATCTCACTAGTGAGCTTCCATACTGTCCACCCAGATTGGGCAGCAGGATGAGGCCATGGGTGCTGCCTGTATTCATTTGGGCACTCTGAGAATCTGTCTGATCTGTGTGGCTAACTAAAGTGTATGTGTCTATACAAATACATACATATGCGTGTAGTATGTGCATGTACCTCTTGGACTAAATCTTCAGCCTCGCTACTGGTTGGACCTGGGGATACGGTGCAGCAACAGCCTCACCTCTTGGACTGTTAGCTCTGGCACGATATATTTTCCTTTAACAGTTTCTATCAAGCTGTATTTTAAAAAATAGAATTAAAAAACGTGCAAAACATAATACATCCTACGTTTACTCTCTTAAGTATCTTTACTTGACTAAAAAAAGCCCCAAAAAATCTTCTATTGCTGCTATGTCTCCTACATGAGCTGCTAAGTAACTTCTAATTTACTGACCTAACAACACACCAACAAAATCATCTCTTTATGTACAAACATTACCTATTACCCTTGCTTAAGAGAAGTGAAACTATGGAATTGCATGAGCACACAGAGTGCATGCCAGATTTATTAATGAAGGAAAGGGTTCTCCAACCAAATGGAGCAGTGAGCAGCTACAGAGAAAGTGGAGTACACTGTGCTGCTGTTATTTTTCTCAGCTGACATGTCTATTCCAATATTCAGACACACATTTAACCCTGATCTACGGAAAGAGCCTGTCAGCCAGGGCCTGATTCACCGGAAAGACACCAGAATCACAAGAGAAAAAAAAAAAAATCAGCCTGTTTGGGCAGTAGTGTAATCACAATCCTGTTAAAAAAGAAATAAATGAAGGAGTTTGCTCGTGATGTTTTGATTTTTGCACATTAATGGTAAACATATAACTTCCTCTTAAAAGCAAGATCTGTGGCTTTCCTTGGCCTAGGTGTTTTGTCAGTCTTATTCAGGCTAGAACAGAAAGATTACACAGTTTATACCTAAATCCACCAATTCCCAGTAAAATTTCTCTTCATTGCTTTTGAAAATTAACAATAGCATGGGGGATCTCCCTGGAGCTGACGTTAGGGTTATGATGAAGGTTGGTTTCTCTGAGCTCTTTCAGAACAACAAAACTTTGTTAAGAAAGCTTAAACTTTGGGGGCAAACTGGAACCCTAACAAAGTTTCTGGTACTTTCTGTTATTAACTGCAGCATATTGACAGCATCATGTCCTAGGACTACGTGATTACAAGAGGCACTGTCAGCTGCCTCCCGCTGAGCACTTAGATTTAACGACAGCTCCTTCCTACAAAGTCTTTGGGAACATAAACTCATTTTATGACTAACAATAGAAGGGTTTTCTAAAACATGACTGTATTATTGAGAAATTGTGCAAGTATCAGACAGTCATGAAAATGCAATTTTAAAGGCATACTATCACTTTAATTTTTTTTCTGCCAGTGTACTAGTCACTTATGTTTCATATCTTAACGTATAACAAAAAGAAATGCTTGAAAACAGGACTAAATACCTGCAGGATATGACTTTATAGCATTAGCTCTGATTATAAACATAAAGGTAGCTGATGCATTGTAATAGAATTTTCCTATGACCCAGGCTAAGACTGTAAAATGTAAAGCTTCATACTGTGCTCACCGTGTTCACTTAAAAGCAGAAAAAATAGTGTTGCATTTTCACCAGCATCAGCAGAACTGCCATCCCTTCTCACAGGGTTTTCTAATCCATTCTGGCACCTGAGGCATCTGAACAGTTGGTGGGAAGAACTGAAACTGTGACGAAGGGAGTCTCATTTCAGATTTGCAGTCCAATCACTCACAAAATCTGCCAATTCATTTTATGGCATGTACTGTGAAAATTCATTATTTAATATGAGCCTAAAAATGTATTGGTCCAGTACAGTAGCTTGACATTGAATTAGAAAAGAATGAGTACCACAGTATGTGGCTTCTTTAAGCTTGTAGGGAAGTAGCCCAGCATATACTTAAAATGTCCTTTGTATGTTTCAATCAAGCATAACATTTGTTCAGCCAACAAGCTGTTCTATTTCAGTATTTTTTCTATGTATATTTTATGTGACTATATAAATGTATAGATCTATACACACACGTTATGTCAGCTGCTAGAACAGTACAGCAATAAATGACTAGCCTTAGGTTAGAAATGGTTTCTATTTCAAATATTTTCAGCTCAGATTGTTATTTCAAAACTTTTCAGGTATTAGTTCTTAAAGTTCAAAAGTAAAAGATACAAATTCATTTAAAAATTTTAATGCATTTTAATGCATCAGTTCTCAGCTAATGGAAATCATAACCACTCAAAACAGGTTAAATCCCCACCTTTTTTACTTTATAGCTAGATGACTTTGGGGAAAAAATACACCTCAGGAACTGTAGACCCCATATGCATGACTGTCACGTGATACTGATGCTAACTTAGAGCTACTGGCTCTTCACTCTCCTCCCCAGCATGGCTTGATTAGCTTGGATGCTAAAAAAGGCAATTTCTCTATCTTATAGACCTGTCACAAGCCAAGACAATAACTGAGAAAAAATTAGCTTATGCTAAAAGAAAATATCAGGATGTCTTAAGGTATGTTTTCTACTTGTGTCCAGCCCTGTGGCCTCACGCTGCAGAATCAAAACTGCAATATGTCTGTACCTCCGAAAAACACGATACAGTGAGAAGGAGCTGGGCCATTCATCTCAGCCACGTGTAACGGCAGAAGCAGTGGTTCTGGACCATCCTCAAATCCACACCTGGATTTGCTGCGGATCCTCACCTGGGCTGGCTTTGCTCCTAGCCCATTTCTGCTATAGAGAACAGCAAAGCTGCCGTATAATTTTGCAGTTTGCAAATGTCAAATAGCATCAGTTACGTAGTGAGATAAGTTGATTAATGACTCCATTTACAGCTGATGACTATGTTTTAAAGTTGCACTCTAATTTTTTTATTATATTTTTATGTTACAAACTTATATACAATTTAGAACTTTGCAATTATTTATCCCACTAACAAAATTAAAACATGCAAAATAAACCTCAGACAGGCTTGTAAGTTTCTTAAGTTTTTCTTTTCTTCCCCTTTATATCTCATGCATTCTCTTTAATTCCTTACTTTTTATAGCAGCAGTTTGATATAATAAACCAGAGCTTGTAAAAGCCATTAAGAATAAGCTTGTTAGCAGCAATCCTATTAAGTTACCTCACAACTGATGTGCTATAATGTTTTCACATCAACTTTCTTTAGCTTTTACATTGTAGCATTCCTAAATGTCTCAGGCTCCAAAATTTTAGAAGTCCTAGTGGACAATTGGATGCCCATGGGCCAGCAATGTGCCCTTGTGGCCAAGAAGGTGCATCTTGTCACCAAGAAGGTGACCAGCAGGCTGAGGGAGGTCATCCTCCCTCTCTGCTCCCCCTGGGGAGGCCCCATCTGAAGTACTGTGTCCAGTTCTGGGCTCCCCAGTTCAAGAAGAACAGGGAACCGCTGGAGAGGGTACAGCAGAGGGCTACAAAGATGATGTGGGGACTAGAAGATCTCTCTGCTGAGGGACTTGGGTCTGTTTAGTCTGGAGAAGACCAAGTGGGAATCTGATCAACGCCTATAAATACTTAAAGGGTGTGTGTCAAGAGGATGGGGCCAGTCTTTTTTCAGTGGTGCTCAGTGACAGGACAAGAGGTAACGGGCACAAACTTGAACAGAGGAAGTTCCATCTAAACATGAGGAGGAACTTCTTTCCTGTGAGGGTGGCAGAGCCCTGGAACAGGCTGCCCAGAGAGGTGGTGGAGTCTCCTTCTCTGGAGACATTCAAACCTGCCTGGACATGTTCCTGTGGGACCTGCTCTGGGTGGATCTGCTTTGGCAGGGGGTTGGACTAGATGATCTGAGGTCCCTTCCAACCCCCTATCATTCTGTGATTTCATTGAAATTATGAGCAACAATTTCTTAAGGAAGAATTCAAAAGGCAAAGCAATGTAAAAAATCAAGTTCAATTACAAAAGTATCTTGGAAAAAAATCAGTTGATGCTAGCAATATTGTAACAACGTTGATTAAAAGAAGGGTTGGAGTTCCTAATGGGGGACAGAGGAATAAGTTTACAGTCTAGTGTGAGATTTTCCACACAGCTGAGAGTGAGAATCCCAAATCTCAATCCTGTTAATTCAGTTCTGTTAAGGTGAATTAACGTTCCTTCATTTGCCTGAGAGTATGGGATCTGCTCTGTGACAGCCTCCTCCAGGGGCCCTCTGTGCAGAGAGGGGCTACTGCAATGCTTCTCTCTGGCAAGCCCAAACTCAACATACTTCATTATGTTCACAATTACCACATGCTTCAAGGTTTCAAATAACCATAGATCTAAAAAGCTGTGAAGAAATATTTATCCAAAAGCGGAATGCAGGACAAAATGGTATTTATGAGACATATCAGGCAACACCTTATTTTGTCACAGCTCAAGTGGCTAATAATCATACAGCTCCTGTACTTCTCACAGGACACTAAGTCAGGATCACCAATGCTTAATAAAATATATTAAATAAATTATGACATTGCTAATTACAGTGAGTGTCAAATGATTAATAAAAATTGAATGGGAAATTTATCTTTCCTAAATCATCTCAAAAATCAAGATGCAATACCCTTTGCCAAACATTTCAAGCATTTTATAATTTTCAATATCACACACTACCCTTCAATCTATTAATATTTCTCTTTCAATATGTTTCAAGATATATATTCCTATTTTTCTCCTGCATGGCAAGTGTCCAGTTCTTCTGATTCTTATTAAATGAAGCCACAGCAGATCTTGTACCTGTTAACTTTTCCCCAAAGCGCTATACCTCCCTTTACTTCTATACCAAATTGGAAATATTTTGACCATCGCTGGTTTATCTTTCTCTTGCCTTCCTAATAAGGGCTTTTATAATGAAGCAATCAAATTGCCAGAATTCCCAGCCAGGTAAAGGTAAGGTGTCTGCAAAGCTACAAAGTGCAAGACAATTATCCCAGTAGTTTGCCTGTTCCTGTAAGCAAATACAAGTTTTACACTTCAAGAACCAAAGAACTGGACACTATTAAGGCCCCATTAGACTTTCCAAGAAGGGAAGGTGCAGGGCAGGCCTCCTGCAAATGACAGTCACAATGCAGAAAGCTATAGCTCACTTGTAATGCAAAAACAATGAAGGCAGAGATAAAAATGTCTTTACTGCACAGCGCCTCAGTCCATACCACCTTCTACAGCCTGGAAACACGATTACCTACAAACAAGTGGGTATCTTTTCCTGAACCCTTCGAACAGCTCAAAAATCTTAGACTCATTTGTTGGTTTCAATTCCCTTTCCTGATTTAATACCTCCTGGCTGTATCTGTGTGACTGCTCAGAGAGGACCCTACAAATCAAAACTAGAAAGAGAAGGAAAGAGGAGGTTGCAAGAGAATTCATGTTATGTTCCTTTTCCCATTTACAATTATATCAGTTTAAATACTGTACTGGTCATCCTCCCCAGAATGAAAAATTGACATTTTCTTGGAGTGAGGCAACTTCCTTTTTTTTTTTCCTTCATTTTCCCTTCATTTTAATCTAGTTATGGTTTGTCTTCTATTATATTCTTGTAAAAGAGGAATGGTTTATTGATAGCTCCACTAGCCAAACTGTGGAGACTCGAGTTCCCTTTGTAACCTTCAAGTCACTCATTTACTGTACCTCATTTAATGAAAATGCAAATCAGACACAGTATAAGGCTAACCAAAGGTCCGGAATAGCTCTTATAAAAGGGAATACTGGACAAGATATAATCACTCTGCCTGAAAGAGAGATGAGAGAAAGTAGGTATGACAGAACTATCAAGTGGCATGGAAAAAGGAAGATGACAATGACTGGTTCACTTTTTTCTCCCCATCGCATTTTGGAGGATTTGCTCTGCTCAGCCTCACTGTGCTTCTCTGAATGAATTCTCTCCAGTGGGCCCATGTATTTCTTGAGCATGGCACCCAAGCCTGGATATTAATCTATATGATTGCCTCAAGGCAGCTTGACAAAGGTTGACTGCTTTTTTTGCACAGTGAAAAAAAAAATTTAGAGAACTGTACAAAACTTTTTTTTTTTTTAAATAAAATTCACACTTGCCAGTTTTAATTCCGGCTTCACTAAACCAGGCTACACCACAGCATTTTCTAGTTGCAAATTTTTCTTTTAATTTTTCTTCCCCCGGCAATAGTTTGAACTGATGGCATACCTTAAGGGGCATGACATCTCCTCTTCTGTCCTGTTCCTTCAGCTAATAGCGCAGCAAGAACCTCTCATGCGAACACCCTTTATGAATACAGGGGGGTTTTTGTAAGAAAATGATACCATAGCTTGAGTGGCCAAAAAAGGAGGAAACTCTCTCCACAGGCAGGATCTGTGCAACATGTTGTGGGACCCACCTGGGGTCCATCCAGTACTACACAAATGTAATTATTTTATCTTACTAAAAAAGCCATTTTATTAAGCCAGGTGTTGTCAGGCCTTTCACAGTGAGATCCAGAGAGAACCCTGCACCATCTCCCCTTCACCCCCCCTTGCAGAACAGCCCCCAACCAGACTGTAGATTAACATGTACCTCAAACCCTTAGGGGATTTTATACACACAGCAATGCACCGCTCTGCAGAACTGACACAAGTGTTTCTACTTCAACACCTTCTCATTGTGTTTATATTTAATTGACCAGTGAAGTAATTACTTCCTCCAGAAAGAAATCAATTTAGTTTCCTACATTTTCCTTACTTTCTTTTATTGCGGCCAGTGCAATACAGATGGCCAATGTTGTCTCTAATTCTTCCTATTCAGTTTCTCAGTTCTACAGAAAAGATATTTCTCCATCCAAATTGCAGTTCCTGTTTCCCTCTGTTACATGCCCCTTCAGTTATTTGTGTTGTTCAGTTATTTGTGTATTTGTGCTGTCTACTTTTTCTTGTTACTGGAATAAGGAAACAATATTTTTTCCCCATATTGGTTTCTGTACAGTATTAATAGCCTATTTCAAAAGGAAACATTTATAAAGTTTTAAAGCAGCAATCTATGCAAGCTTATCTTCTCACAAATATCACATAATTATTAACAACGTATGGTATTGCTCTTCATATGGACAAACAAAGGAGCGTACTTCTCTAGCAAGCCTGGAGATGGTTTTAGTGTCCCTATGCCAAGTAATCCACAACAAGAAAATGCTGTCAAACTCTTTTTTAACTCTAATGTTTTCACAAGGGCATACCTTACTATGTTTTATAAACCTGCTTTATTTTATTACGTGCATTTCATATAAAACCTATAAACCGGGTTTTACATCACTTTCAGCTTTTGACCATTCATCAGTTTTCCATGATAAAGCCACAGTGAAATCAATATCCTTGTAAAGCCAAGCTGTCAAAAGTTACTAGACTATTTCCAAAGGCAATTCCAACGAGACAGACTACCAGATGTTTTCAATATATTTTCTACAAGATTGCATGATAATTTTAGTGGGACCGAAAGAAACAATACAACAGGTAGTGTTCTGGGGTTTGACATTTTAAATAGCAAGCCCAATTGATTTTTATAAGATACCAGAGACAAAAATGCCAGTTCTGGAAAATTTACACCCAAACATTCATCCACAGAATTTAAGAGCAATTGTGTTGTCAAAGAGCAAGAAGAGATAGCCTCCAGCAACAAAGTCACTATAAAAACCTTCACTATACCCATATGTGTGTATGACTGTGTCTGTATTCATATACAAAACTGTGTATTATCTATACACACATATGGGTGTATAGAAACATATATACTTCACTATATTAATTTCACACTTTTGCTGATTTACAGGCTTTATTCTTATAGAAGACTGCCAATTATGATTAAAATTCCCCTTATAATTAATTCAAAATTTTATTAAATCCAGCTTTTATAACTTTAAATATAATAACACCAGCCAAGCCAGGGCAAAGAATATGTCTAGTCATTAATTTTACTTGTATCATTTCTCATCCCTCAAAAAAATGGCAATAAAAGGATCCCTCCTTAGAAATCAGACTGGCCATGGCCATACTCATCTCCATAATAGCACAATTTCCAATTCACGCTTCATTTTCATTAATGTTTCTAGCCATAAATTTTTAAGCATATGATAAAAAATTTCTGAAGCGGCATAAAACTAACATGAAGAGAGAGTTCATTAGCATGTGACCCTAATTAGAAATTCCATATTAACTTCCCATTTCTACTTGTGCATATCCAATAGCAGCAAGCCTAATATGCTATGTATCAGTCCTACATTTGTTTTAAGAGCTCCTTCCCCCCCGCCTTACTAATGTTTTTTTATACACAATTTCTGTGTTTCCCCTGCTATTGAATAAGTCAACAGACAACTGTATCACAGCAGCACCTTTTGTGTCACAAATTATCCTGGAGAATTGTAAGAAGCTACCAGCCCAATGCTTTATTAATGATACCAGATCATAAAAAGAAAGGGGAAATTGCTGACTCCAACTCTTTTCTAATGTTGGGTGATAAAAATGCTACTTCAGGATTCAGAAGGTTAAGTTCTAATGTGTATTTTGAATAGAGTGTGCTGAAATAATTGCCTCATAAAGCAATGCATTGACCAGCCTGCTAATGGCTGCATAGTGCAAAACTCAGCAAAGAGCGCCAAGCTTACTGGAAAAAATGCTGTGGTACTACTTTTGTAGCTTTCCATATTAAGTTAACTTTCTCTTTTTTCACTTTTTTTTTTTAATCCTGCCAAAAGAATATCCCCCTACCTAAACCATTACAGACTCTGTTTGACTATGTTAAGGCCTAATTATTAAAAAACAAAACCAAAAGGCAGCAGTAAGAAATCACAATCACATTTCACTTATATGAACCCGATTACTAATTTCTTCCTTTTCATTTTTCTGCTAGTTTCAGTTTAATGTCAAGCCAGTAACCACACTGAAACCAAAGCAATAATTACATTTTAGAATACAAGCAGATTTCTAGCTTATAAACTTTTCATTAACAAGAATCTGTTCGATAGAGGAAAGCCTCCTTTCTACCAGCACCCACCCCGGGCCTCAAACCAGCGCAGGATTCCAGCCTTGGTCTGTCCCTATTTATTAAAGTATCCAAGAACAATCAAATAATCAAAATGATGTCAATATACGCATAGAGTTACACGAAAAAAAATTATATAAACCACTGCTGAGGTACAGCTACAGCACCAGAACCAGGCTTAAAGCAGGCCAAGAAGGCTCCATGTCCCCTGGCCCAGCCAGGATGGCACACACCAGCTACTCATCCCTGCCCAGACACTTGGTGCCGCTTCCAAACCTGGCTCCAGCTCTGTCCCCTCTGCCCTCCCTAACAATGGGGCTTGGGGAAGGAAGAGAGAGACAACGCAGATGCACAGCGCAACAGTCTGCAACAATACCAGATGCTATTTTACAGCTACCAGACTTCTTGTAACTGGGTTTATCGACCTGGGTGTATGAACAGAAGCAAGAGATCGTGGCAAAAGCGTATCACAGTGCAGGAGAAAATAAAAGGACGGAGACAAGTTGCAACTGACATAATTTCAGAGATCTAAGTTGTCTTTATCCCTGGGTTTTGAATTAATACAAAAAAACACACATCTGTTTGCATATACACACCTAGAACAATGTCTTTATCCAATGCCATTTGTATGAAGCTTCAAGCACACAACTATCATGCTCCCAGTTCCAAACAACCCTGCTATGGCTTGAGAACGGATTGGGTTTAGCCACTGACAGCGAGCACCGTGTGTAATTCATGACACGCAGGCAGCGTTCAACGCACACCCCAACTTCACAAACACCCTACTCCCCTCCTGGGGCCGGGGAGAGCACCCACTTCTCTCCAGCTGTGCTCTGGGAGAGGCCATAGCTGGCCCCCCCAAGGGAAAGCACTGCTAATATCACATAGGATACCCAGGCTCCCAGACCTTCCATTTTAATGCCAAGAAACTAGGCAACCTCAGGAGAAGCTCTCACTGTTACAATTTACTACCTCCCAAGTGGCTAATAAAACCAGAATGATAATTTTTATATTGATTAAAAAAAAAAAAGCTGTAACCCCAGACATTTTTATTCTTTTTCCCCAAGCTGTGAAAGTAGAGTCTAAAAGTACACACAAATGTTTTGGTTTGGACTTTATGTTTAATATTTTATGTACCTAGATTCAGTGATTCAGCAGTGATCTTAATTTGAGAAATGACAGACGAAAACATAGTATTACCAAGTTCAAAGATAAAACTTCTTTCGGCTTCAAAGTTATTTGTATTAACACTCTGATGCAATCTTTTGTGATTATTTCTGATATGTTGATAACTACTGCAAATATCTAGGAAATTACACTTCATACAAAACATATTGTGCCTCAGTGCTGGGATGTGCTTGGGGTGGTGTTTATCTGACTGTGACGTTCTGTTGAAATACTAACATAGAGAATAGTAAAACGATTATCACAGCTAAATAATAACTTGTTTAGGCTACAAATTAGGCAATAAAAATCCAAACCAAGAAAGTCTAATGAAGAATTTCACTGAATAATAATATCTGCCACCACCAGTGCACAGGGATAAACCTACAGGCAAGGTATTACTTTTTTAAAAACCCTTGGCTTTGTCCTGATTGACAGATGTGCAATTTCAAAACACAAATCATTCACGAAAAAAACTCAGTGACATCTCTCTGCATTATAAAAACTAATGGATCAGAACACTGATTACTGGAAGAATAAATCAGCTTTGGAGATCTTAAGATGTCATAAACTGAGCATCACACACAGTGGATATGAGACGTATTACCAGAACCATTTGATTGATTTATTGTTAGTTTTGCAATCAGGCTTTTCAACCCTTTTTTTTTCAACCCATTATCACTTGTGCGCAAAAGTATTAAAAGCCCTTTGAGTGCAACGTATATCAATAATTTCATCTATTCTGAAAAGATTTATTACAAGTAGCAATTAAAGATTCAGCTTTATTTTTAGAAGTGCCCCTATGCTTTCTTTTAACTAAATACAAACAGGATAAAGGAAAACCAGAACGGCCTTCCCAGAGCACTGCCTTATATGAAAATCAAAATGACTCAGGAATTTCATCTCTGTCTGTTGAGGGTAAAAATGGAAACTATTTTCAGTATTTCTATCCTTCTCCCCCTCCACACACATACATACTTTTTTACCCCCTGGGAAATAGTAAAAAAGAGCTATTCATTATTACTATAAGAAGTCATCAAAATCCTGTCAAAAGACAATTTTGATAGATTGCAATTTGAATAAAAATGAGACAGGCATTGTATTTATATGACAAGTATAGATGTGATATTAAATGATATAAGGGAACTTCAGAATGTTTTTTTAATTACCTCTGTTTGGATCAAGGATATTAAAATGAGACAAGACCAAGTTAGCTCAGATTCCTATAACCTAGCAACAATGTGACCCACTTGAAATTTCTTTTGTAAGACTTGGCTGACTTAGCCAAAGCTAAGGCGCACATCCTAATATAATGGGCCAGAACATAAACCAAGATTTATTTTTAATCCCCTACAGCTATTCTGAGCACTTTTAGAAACTTACTTAGATTTGGTTATTCAAATCCACATTCTCATTGAATTCTGCTGCTTTCACCAATTTCTACAAAAGAATGGGAAAAGGATAAGCATGGGAAACTATGGAATTTTAAAAAGAGCTATTATCTGGACAAATATTTGCCTTTATTGTATTTATAGTGCATGCCATCTGCATTCCAACCTAACACTCTTTTTTATGTTTATATGTTAGAATATTCAATTACAAATAAACAAAATAGCAAGTAAAATAGCAATCAAACAGAAGGTGGATTTGAATGCAAACCTGCCACCTCTAGCTGAGCCCTGATCAACTCAGCTGCTCTGAGTATTCTCTGAGCCCCACGTCTGAATCCTTCAGCTTTCTATTAAAAAACTTAATAGTCTTCAAGGCAGAGAGCATTCAAGCCACATGTAGATTGGTAAAAAACGCATCTGAGATACCAGAGTGAAAGTCTAACTCCAGTGAATACTTCACTACTTTTATTAAGTCCAATCGTGTCCAAAAAAGGATTTAAAGAATTTCAGTTTACCTTGTACGAGTAGAAATTCTCAGCTGTTGCTTGCGTTTCAATTTGGAAAATTGTATTATCCCACAATAACTCAGGTTAGAAGGAACCTCAAGAGGTTTCAAGTCCGAACTCCTGATTAAAGCACAGTCAAACCTGTCAGGTCACACCATGGCTGCCCAGGGTTTGATCTAGATGTTCTTTACAAACCTCTAAGAGAGGAGACCGCACAGCTGCCTCTCTGAGCAGCCTGTTCTAAAGCTTAAGTACTCACACTGAAAAAGGTTTCCCTATATCCAGTGTGAACCTACCTTGTTTTAAGTCGTGTCTCTTGTCCTCTTGCTATGCACCTCTGTGGGCAGCCATGCTCCGTCTTCTTTATCTCCTCATAGGTACTTAGGAGCTGCTCTAAGGTTCCCCCAAATGCTGCTGCTCTCTAAGTTCAAGTCCTGTTCCCTTAATGTCTCCTCACAGGGTATGTGCTGCAGTCCCAACCATCTTGAAGGGCCCTTAGAACCAGCTCTTACCTTCCTTATAGTTTTGAGGGGCTGAAAACTTGAGGCAGTATTCTAGGTGAGGTAGAATGAGCGTGAGCAGAGGGGAACAATCACTTCCCTAATTGACTTTAAAGCAAAGCACCTGGGCTGTCAGGTGCCAAAGCCTGCCCCACTCTTTATTACTTCCACCTGTTTTCTATTTGGGCACCAACGATACTGTCAGGGGCAATTTGGAGGCTCTGGGGTCAGGAGTTTAGGGGCCCAGGTAGCATTCTCCTCGATCCTGCTAGTGAGGGGAAAGGGTGTAAGGAAGAGGGCACTGACACTGCACGTTACCAATTGTTTGCAGAGCTGGTGTTGGCAACACCAACAGCGCTTGTGTATCTATGATTTTCAGACCTAGCCTGAGGATCAACATTTGCTTGGCAGAGTTGGAATCCACCTCACTAAGACAGGCCAAGGTATCTTTACCAGTAGAATGGCTCATCTGGTAAGAAAGACTTTAAACTAGGAAGAGGGGAAGAAAAGAGTTACCAGCAGCCCTGTACAGGAGTTATGGACAGGGATGATGAGCAAAGGGCCTGAGGTGATGTGAACAAAAGGGAACCCAGAATCAATAGAAGGGGGCTTAAATAGTCTCCTCAAGCATGCCCATGCAAAAAAATGATGTTTTCCTTACTGGTTTGAATTAATATACATAAGGAACCTCATTTGTAATCCACTTGTACGTAGGGTGTGTAAGTATTGCAGCAGAGTGTGGGGAGACCAGCTGGATCAATACTCATAGGAGGAAAAAGAAGAGTAATTTCAAGCCACTGTAACTTGAGAGAAAAGTTGAGGTCTCTTTGTGTAAAAGAATCATACTTATTGACTTGACTTCAGCAAAAAACCTGACCTGATAAGAATCTGAACATTCCTAACTCCCAGTCATGCAAACAAATCATGCTTCTAAGCTGACATAAAGCTAAAGTTTTCATTCTGTGTCAGGTTTTTTTTAGTTATTTATAGCTAAAAGAAACACGCTCAACTGGAAGCTATATTTAGGAAAAGCTGAAAATTTTAAAAATAGGACACAGACATGAATTTGCAGTGCCATTAAGCTGCTGGTTTAAAATGTCTATGTGACATATTGATAACTTTTTTCTGGTTGGCTATTTTTCTTTAGCTTCCCCCCCAACCCCCCGTTTTTTTTAAACATACGTCTTTTTCTATTGCTTCCTCACTAGCACAGAGAACTCCAGCTAGTTCATAAATTCCATTGCTGCCTGCTGCCATGTGATGTGGTCATGCAGAAAATATTTCATAGGAGAAAGTGTTAGGTAGCTAGAGGCGGTATTGTCGATCATTACTTGGAACTGCAGTTACTGGTATGTGACTATGTATTCATTTCATGCATTATAACACCTAATGTACATGACAAAATGTTGAATAGAAAGTTAATTCACAAACTAGAGTAGCTGGCGTTGCTGAAGCTGTACAGAAAATACATATTATTATTCCTTCTCCTTTTCTAGTGCTTTCCAGCAATTTGAAAATGGTTCAGTTTCAACATTGCTTAATTTCACCATTTATTTTTAGCTTGATTTAGTTCATTAAAGTTTGAAAAATGCTTTAATGTGCTTTGTTGGGAGCTGCCGTGCAATTTTACTACTGCCCCTTTATGCTCCATCAGCTGTAGAAATTCATGATGACAACACCTGCCCTTAACTAAGTTGTACCTAGAAAAATTTTCAAAATATTAGAAGGCAATTTAATTGACACTATTCAGAGAAAAACAGCAAAAATACAAATATTGTCTTTAAACTATTTTTCATTTTTAAGCAAGTGTGTAGGAAGGTTTGTTCAAAGTATATTTTGATTGCTATGTCTCTGGCCATGACCTAAATCTGCTTCTATTTAAGACGACATCTTTTAGGAGTTCAAAGAAGTGACTGCACATGAGAGAAATATTCGAAAATGATCAACTAGAACTTATGTTCTGGTATTCTTATGCCTAAGAGGTTACTTTAAGGAAGAGAAACATTTGTCTATTGAAGCAGCAAAAGGTAACTTTTATGCCAAAGGTAGCTACTTGCATGTTAATTTGTTCAATATAAATATTGTATGCTAATACACATATTGTATGCACTTCACTGGAAAAAAAATACTCATCTGCTTTTAACAATACTGTATAAAAATACTGAGTTCACTGGATCATGTGAATAGGAAAGAAGATTAAACAGAACGAAAACGTTAACTACTAAAAGCCAAAAGTAAATCAGTGTTGGTGTCAGTCAGTACTTGCCTGTCTGTTTTTCACAGGAATTAAAGGTATTTGCCTAGTTTTATAGCTGACTGTAACATTCCTATTAACAATCAAATCAAGAGTTTCTTTAAATGCAGTAAGGTTTCCTGCTAACACCACATAAAAATAAGCATTTTCCTAAAACATTTATTGTTTTATTGCTGCATCATTGTATAAAAATATATTTTAAGGAGGCAGCAGATCCTCCATCAAAATAGGACATGAAATTCATGTGTATGTGACAAAACGCAGGTAATTTTCAAAAATGAGAATGAAAAATTTACTTTATATCTTGACATACATAGTAGTGTTATAAACACCAGGAACCAAATGGATAAAGCTAAGAAAGCAGATCATGCACTTGCACAGCAAATTCTTATTATAAGAATTTGAACATACTCACAAAACCAACCAAGCTAATGTCACAGTTTAAAGGGAAAAATAGGGTGTTGAGTACATTGAAAAGTTATCTACCTCACAACTATTCTTTTTTTCAAAATTCCAAATCAGGAACAAATGTCAGCTTAGCCTTAGACAACCCTGCAGTAAGACTGAGGAGGAGTAATCTACTACTAGAGGAAAAAATGAAATGCTTTTGTTCTACCATGGTTGTCACAAGAGCACACACATTTCGTGTGAGTAGTGAAGATCTGAAACAAAGACCCTGCACGGGTGGAATCAAAAGGAAAGAGAGAATCACGTTAAAGAAACTTACTATTGCTACAAGTAACCCCCCAAAAAAGCTTAAAATGGGATCCGGGACAAATAAGATTAACAAGATATTAACTACAGTAGGTTCTACTTGCATAATTAAAAAAATCCCTATCATATAAATCATTTTAGAGATATCCATTATTTGTGTCACACAATAATGAATTAGTAATTAAAAATATTCTAATAGTAATTGCTAAAATCAGAAGACAAGGCAGTTATATGCCTATACATTTATATCATAAATGCCATGTAAACTTTAAATTATGTAAACTTTAGTCATGACAAATCTAATTTTTACTGCCTCATTTCAGCAAGACTTTTGATTACATACTGCATTTATGACGTAGAACTCATTAATAGCCAGTAAATTATTAAACATCTTGATATTTATATCTTACAACCTGTCTCATCCCATTCCATAAGGATTTCCTTAACTGCTTACATTTTGTATATCATGACTGTTTTTCTACCATTTCTATTTTATTTTTCACATTGTTAAATAAAGCTTCAGACCAAGAGAGTCTTTACTGCACATAGAAAATACAGGTAGCAATCTGTTCAACCAAATTAGTGAAGAAAAATGACAGATGTTACTCAATTGTGTGGATTCTCTGTGTATTAACACTATAAAGAAATAAGACTGGGTGAAGAGGGGAAGGAGAGAAGAATAATTGCCAAATTTTCTGTGAAAAGTTCATATTGAGATTTTTCAGCTAAATCCAGAGGGATATTTACTACACAAAAGCTTGCAGATACGTAATCAATACTCCAGTACACTGCCTCCTTGCGATAAATTATTAATAGCTGAGGGTGAGATTGTCTTCTTAAATGTAAATTACTTTAATGATAAAAACCTGGTTGAGACATTGATCACCCCATGCTCTGCTTCCAATCTGAGCTACCTGAAAAAAACTAATGTCTCTGTTAGGCTTCCAGGGCAAAGGATATTCTGATGGTTGCAGCGATGTTACCTACATCTATCAGTTAAGTAAAAAAGTACTTTGGGAAAAAACAAAGGCCCTTCACAGAGATTACAGATAAAGATAAATGTCTCATTTATTTATATTTGACTAGACTTAAAAAAGCATGTACGTATACATACATTCCCGTCTTGAAGGATTCACCAATCCCTTTACCTGAACATAAGAAGAGTTCTTAAGAAAAAGAGTTCTTAAGAGAGCAGGAAACAAATGAGAAGTATCCTGCAATAATGATTAGCAAAGCTCCTTTTCTATAGAAAGAAATACATATATATATACACACACAAACTAGTAATGGAGTCTGATTCTCGTCTCCTGTATCTCCTATTCCTGAATTCAGATGCTTTGAAAGCATACGATGCTGAGTTACCCTTGGCCAGCAGCTGAACACCCACCCAGTCACTCACTCACTCTCCTCCTTGACAAAAAAAGAAGAAGAAAATAAGATGCAAAAGCTCATAGTTGAGATAAAGTCAGGGAGATCACTTACCAGTTGCAGTCACAGGCCCAACAGACTCGACTTGGGGAAAATAAATTCAGTATATTACCAATTAAAATAGATCTGGATAGTGAAAAACAAACAAAACGAAAATTAACATATATCATCTCCCCTTCCAATTGTGATTTCCTGCCATGAAGGGCCCTTTCTAAGCATGAAGAAAGCACCGCACTAATTCTTTGTGATATGGTTTCCTCTTGCTTTTTCAAACTAAAACTCCGTGCCTTGCAACAAGTTAAATGTTTTATGCCAATCCTCTTGTCTTAATGCATTATTCAAACCGCTTACAGAAAAGTATATGACACGCTGATATTTAATACATTATATACTACCTGTTCACTAACCCCACTAAAATTGCCCTTTTTCACCCGAAAGTTTTTTGTTTCATGTTATGCTTACATAAGTAAAAGTGAATGAAGAATTACTTCTGTCAGGAAGTTAAATAAAATGAAGTACCAGTGGCAGTTGTTATTAACAAATTTATTTATATTCCATTGATTCTCTGAATTTTTGTGAGTTACCCCAGCAACTTCATAGTATCACCTAATAGTTATACAATTCTCTTCTCCCCAGAGGAGACCAATATACTTAAAAAACTGATATACAAATTACGCATTGTGAAACATTTAATCCACCAGTGAAAGACTCTTCTGAGGGAAATGGGGCAATTTTAACAGGACACAGTATCACTACACACCATCTGAGAAAAGGAAGTGAAGAACATCTTTGAAATGTATCTTTTTGATACAAATCAGACTTCTTACACATGATAAAGGTCATATTGGTACATCATGGAATATAAAAAGAGCTGGTTTCAGTTGTTCCACTATCATATGACAGTAGTAACAGTCAAAGTCCCAATATAAAACAGTATGCAAAGTTTAAAATAAAGATAGCTTGGTCAATTTTATACCCCTGAAAAGATGGCTGTGTAACACGAGCACACCCTTTAAGGATTACAGTTGTGAGAACATATATGGAATCATAGAATCATAGAATCATCTAGGTTGGAAGAGACCCTTGGGATCATCGAGTCCAACCATCTACCCTAATCTACAAAGTCCTCCCCTACACCATATCCCTCAGCACCACATCTAATCGTCTCTTAAACACATCCAGGGATGGTGACTCAACCACCTCCCTGGGCAGCCTATTCCAAGTGGAATAGGCTGGAAGTGGACCTCCACTGATAATGGAATGGTTTCATTTTAATAAGGAAAATATGGTACGCTTTTCAGAGTAGGTCTTGATTTTAAAAGTATAGAAAGGAAAAAGTTGTAAGAGTCTATATTGTGGTTTACAATTTATGGGATTAGGTAGAAGCCCCTTGCAGAAAAGGGAAGAGTGGTCCTTTCTTTGGGCCTTACCAAGTATGTGTTCCGGAGAGATGATTCCCAAGTCCAGAACGGGTAGGCACAAAATAACAGCAGGGAACTAGCCACTCAAACAGAGTTAGAAAAAACACAGTGATGAGCAGGGAGCAGCCAGAAGGGTCTCTGTGGAGAACCCAGAACTTCACAGAGGCTACAACTTAGAAAGTCACCAGATGAAACCAAGTCTGTAAGCAAGGACCTGCCTCTAAGGACACAATAGGCAGGGGGAGAGTTGTATATAAACCCATTTTATTTCTTACTTATTTGTTCTGAGTTTTCTGTTCAAAAACTTAAGTATTCTAGTTTTAGTTCTAACAGAACCTATCATTTAAAACATGTAAAAAGCCTTTTAGTTTTCTTTGGAGGCTGCTCTATAAGGAGAAGGTCTATTTAAATCCACTTAAAAGATCCAGCTGACTCAGGGTCTTATTATGTAAGTGTACAATCCTATCACCGACAACCAAAAAACCGCAAAATAGAATGGGAAAACCAATCGGGCTGTCATCATTTACTGCAACATTGAGGATATACATGCAGTATCAGAACAGCTTAATTAATTCTCAAGTAAGCAGGACAAATTTCAGTCTGATGTATAGATTGTATCTCCAAACACTAAACATTGTTAAGATTTTGGTGAATGAAGCAAAGTGAAAATCTTACTTTGTTGTTTCCAACAAAAACAAGAAAAATCCCCCGAACAGTTGTCTGCAGGTCAGAAGCCTGGTTTCAGAAGCTGCAGGACAAACTGCATTTACTGTCTGGAAATTATCCTAACTCTTCTATTTTATTTGTAGATAAAATAAAAAAGGCAAAGATCCCTTTTGGTACAGAAAATTTCCCCCCACCCAGAGTAGAAAACATATTGCAAAGGTCTGTTGCTAATGTGTGTAAACCATGTCGAAATGTCATTGAAAAAAGACTGACTGTTAGATTTCTAGTATTGCTACAAGGCTTCAGAAAAAGAAAAAAAAAATATTCTTCCAACACAGCAACAATTTTCATGAAAGAGTTAATCTTTCTGACTTCATGCTAGTTTTATATAACAGTCTATTTAAGTCAGGACAGGATTTTTCCAATTTTACATATGTATTTCTTTCTGACAGTTGTCACCACCAAATTAAATGTTTCCTTTCAACATGCACAAGAAGTAGTCATTTTGTAGTATTTCACTGAATGTCACTGAATTTTTTAGAGTTGGAAGGGACCATAGAGATCATCTAGTATATTACATTTCAGTTAAATGTAAGGCTAACTTTATCCCTTGGATAAATACCTAGTTCCCTACTAATTTAGGCTGTCTCCTGAGAGAGGTATTTAACCCTGTTGAATCTGTGGAGGGCATTTTGGCTGCACAGACTGGGATACAAGTGTGACCTGAGCAGGTGTTACAGCTCAGCCCAGCTGCATGGCACTTAGAGATGCTGCTGAGTAGCTTCTCAGGCTCCATATTCACATATAATGCAACTGCTCTACCTGTCAGCTACTAAGGTTAAGTCTCAATATAATCATGCCACTACCTCCTTGACAATCTCAGCTCATATTTTGTTCCTTGAGGCCCATTTTACTCTGGAACATACTGCAGCTGGAAGCAAAAACTTTTATAGCCAGAGAAAATCTGTCCTGAGCAGCAAGTCACGTGTCTGGCTTGCTATCTTTAGAAAGTCCCTTAACACTGCTAAATACTTTTGTGAAAGCAAATACTTATTTTTTTCCTGGTTTCAGAAGATGGGGAGAAAAATGATATTCTTGCTTACTTACAAAACCAGTTTTAAGGCCACAAATGGGAGTTGGAATTCCAATTCACAGATGAATTCTTTTGAAGTTGAAATATGTAGCAGAATTTCTATTCACTGTACTCCCAAACTGCCTTGCAATTTATACTATGACTGGCATAAAGAACACTTGCTATATAAATAACACTTGAAAACTAAAACAAGTTACAGGGTATAAAATTTTAACCATTCAACTAAGTTGAATTTTGTGCTTTATGTGGAACAGTAGTCATTCTGGGACTCAGTGTATTGTCTCCTACTGAGAAACCCCAGAGCCAGAACGGTACTTTTCCAGCATTTTGCAAGCTGGTGGAGCAGGGACTCCCACACCTAACTCTTCTCTAGGGATAAGAGGTTTTTTTTTTCTTCTTAATGGACTGAAAAATATAGAATACAAAATTTGTCTTCAAGAACTTAATTGAAAATATTATTAAGTGCATTTGTGAATATAAACTCTTGGCGCAGAAGTAGCAAGGCTTTTCACATGTACACTTGCTCACGTCAAACTGTCGTTCTAAATGGAATAAACAGCTCTGCAAAGTCCCTGAGAACATCAAACACAGACACCCATCCATGGAACCAGCACTCGCTAGAGAAATACCTTATAGAGTATGCAGCAAACACATTTAGAGTACAGAATTATCTGCTCCAACTCAATTCATGTGCACTCAAGCAACAATAAAGGTGAAATAAGAAAGTATTGCCAAGATAATAAACATTTGGCACATATAATAAACTAATATTAAACAAATAGGGAATTTTTTCAACTAATTTACTTGCCCTATACGTATATATATACAGACATGTAGTAAAATGTAGTAAAGACATACAAAGACATGGAGTAAATTTTTTTAAAAATGTAGGTCAGAACAAGAGGAGCCTTAACTTTCCATATTGGAGTTAAACAAGTATGAGTAAATCCTTTGAACAAAACAGTATAGCTACAGGAAATCCCCTGAAACAATAATTTGTAACTATTTTTCTTTGCACTTCATAAATAATGAATAATTAAAAAGAAAAAACAACCCATCAGTATCACGTTTTTTTCATGCACTAGTTACGCAAGCAGGCTACAAAATCCTCTAAATATGAGAAAAGTTGAAGTGAATAGCACATTGTTTTTAAGGAACAATGAAATTATTTTGATGCTTTGCAGTCATTTTCCCCTCATAGCTAGATTTTTTAACCTTTGGAAAAAAAAGCATGTTTTGCAGGGGAAACAGTTTACAAAACTGTTTAGAATATAAAACCATTATTCTTTTAATCTAACATCATAAAAATGTTTCTTCTCACAAGTAAACATCTATTTATTTTTTTGTTATAGATTTCTACCCAGAACACCCATTCATAATCCGGCAAGGTAATTTAGTATGCTTCTATAAATAACTATGAGTGACTTAATTTAAAAAAAAAGACTGTAAAAAAGAAACTGTCTCACCCACATTAGAATCCCAAATGTGAAAAATAATTTGCCTGAAAATCTATACGTTTCTCTTTTATTCATGGAAAATTTTATGTACCTGGGGAAACAAGGAAACTAGAAAGTTAATATAAAACTATTAGATATATTTACCTTATACTTCATGTAATTCAAGCAGGTAATTTGGATAATCTTTCAATAATTCCAATGCAATGCTACCAAAAGAGTTTCTATTTCTTTCTAATAACTACATCCCATTAGATATTTTAAAGAATATATGATGTTGAAGTATAAAATGTAATAGTACAGCAGACCACACAAAAATCACAAAAGGTTAATACAGGAATGCCATTATTCTTGGTGGCACTGGGCATGGTGCTAAGCCTCACACTGTCACTTCCTTTGAAAGCTCTCTTCATGGATATACCTTTAATTTCCATCTAACTCATAGTCATGGTAAGACATATCAAATGATACCACAATTTAATGTCATTTGCTGCATCGCTAGAGTTCTCCTTGGACAATTCCTACCAAAATATCTCAGATTAATTTATAAAATCTGATGAGATCAGTCCACCAATATATGATTGAATAGCTTATATTTAAAAAAGTATTTCACAGTTTCAGAGAATTGGACCCAAAACCTCTTAACCTTTTTTTACAGTACTCTTAAACAACCTACTTTCATTTGCCTAGATTGTTCCACTAATGATATCCATTACAGCTGCAAAACACAGGTTTGTCACTGGACCAAAACCCTACTAGTACCAAAGCAGTATGTTCCACTTCATCCAAAAGATCCACTGAATGATCCCATCAAGGGTAAAAGCATGGCTCTGTCTCAGGAGTCTCCTACCAGACCTAGGACCTAGAGCCAATGCTCAATCTTAAAATTTCCTCCTCAGGCATTAAACACAGCTCTTGGATGCCACCTGACACTCAGACTATCACACAGTCACAGAGCTGTCACTGAAACTGCCAGTTCACGGTCCTTGTCAGCATTTACAGAGATTCACACTTAAAGCAGCACAGAAGCCTCCCAACAAACTTACAGTCCTATTTTCTCCAAGAATCCAAGGCCTGGCAGCACGTAAAGTTAATAGCGAGTTTCCACCACTGAGTATGCACAGACACTCGAGAAAACCCCAACCCAAACCCAACCACTCCCAAATTCTACACTGGAATTCTTAGAGGAACTCACTCTTCTGCATGTCCATTATTTACTGTCACCTTTACCTTAGTCACAGTGGGAAACAGTCTAAAGTTCTCAGCTGGGAAATAATCTTACTAAAATGATTATGTGGTTTCATAACATAATATCTATACTTTCATTTTCCAAAGTAGCTGAAAAAAATTACCACCTTTCTCCAAATACACAAAGAATTAATGCTTTTGTACATATTAAGTTGAAATTTAAAACAAATACAATGAAAAGAGACTTGCACAGTATTTATTTCATAGGAAGTACAGTATAATTTTCAATTACTTCATAAGTAATTGAAGAACGGCTATTGCTTTTTATCATATATTTGAAAATTATGAATGAAACAAGATCTACTGTAACTGAAACATGTAAGTGGCATAGCATGTTTAAAGAGGAACAAATTGCTTCAAGTTTTCTCAGCAATGAAGCAGCCAGATGTTATTTTTATGCGTGCAATTGGCAGAACAAGTATTATTTTGCACACTGTGAGTGCATCTTACTATACTTTTTAGTAGTTAGATAATCGTTAATTGTGAGAGTGGGAAATGGCTTAACAGGTGTATAAAAAGCAGAGCAAAAACCTAACAGCAGGGAGAAACAACGAAGGAGAGCAACCAGGTCTTGGAGAGGGAGATGAGCAAACCTGGTAACATGGAGAACTGATAAGACACTAAATCACAAAACAACAGTGATCTTTTGGAAATGAGGTTATTATTCACTGGTCCTTGACCAGACTTGATTCTGGTTATCTTTTAATGCAAATACTAAAATGATGTACAGACATGATTTTAAACTATATCTTAGTATTTTTTTTAGCAATGTAATTTCTTTAATATTTTCACTGTGTACATGCCTAGTTATAAAAAAAGTATAACACCGGACATTTTGAAACACTGGCAAAAATACTAATAAAAGAAATGAGATTAATAGCTTTGAAAGCCCAGTTTGTTACAATTTTGCTATATATACATTCTAAAAATATTTTTAAATACATTTTTTAAAACGGTTCATCTTAAATGAGTCTGGTGTGGTGTGCAGTGTGCAGTAAAGTTTAGCCAGGTGGGAGATACTGAGAATTTTTAGGAACAAGCCAAACCAGAGGAGCTAGCTCATGTGGTATTTCCTTCCATATGATACATTTTTTTAATTTTACATTCTCACTACCAAGATTTATCCTACTTTTCAGCCTTTGCTCTCCTGGCATACTGCATTTTTGCTATACTCAATTTACTGATTCTCACTTCACTTGCATGAATGTAACATCATTAACTCCACTTGACACACCTCTGACTTATAACAACACTTAAATAACTCTAGAATCAATCCCATTATCTCCATCATTCAGGAAACGGAGAAGGAAGGTGAAGTCTGCTCTAATGAATAACCTCCATGTTAAATGGACTCGTGATAAAAAGCATAATTTAAGTGTCAAAACAGCAAACGCTTCCAGTTTTAGATTTAGTACTTATATTCCTTGAGCTGGCAATTCCCTATACTAGATACCAACAGATTCTGAACAACAGCTCTCCTCGCAACACTTATTGTCACAAAGTCTTTATCATCATCACCACACTTAAAGAAACAGCAAGCACTTAATGTGCCTTGCTTTTAATGATTATAATGCAACTCTATCTTTTTATATTAGTTTTATATAGCTGTAATATTACAAAACCACTGTGCACTTTGATGTTGCTTTACCTCTCAGAGGATGCATTATCACAGTCACAGAATGGTTCAGGTGGAAAGGGTCCCTGGAAGCCATCTGGTCCAACCCAGATGCTCAAGCAGGGGCACTTAGAGCTAGTTGCTCAGGACCATGTCCAGATGGCTTTTGAGCACCTCCAAGGTGGGAGACGCCTTGGGCAATCCGTGCCACTGCTCAGTCACCCTCACGGTGCAGCAGTGCTTCTGGATGTTCAGAAGGAACCTCCTGTGTTTCAGTTTGTGCCCACTGCCTCTGGTCCTGTCACTGGGCACCACTGGAGAGAGCCTGGCTCCATCTCCTCTCTAGCCTCCCCTCAGAATTTTGCACACGATGAGACTACTCCTGAGGCTCTTCCTCAGTCTAAGCACTCCCAGCTCTCTCAGCCTTTCCTGATGCCATAGAATGGTTTGGGTTGAAAATGACCTTAAAGATCGTCTAGTTCCAACCCTCCTGCCATGGGCAGGGACACCTCCCACCAGACCAGGTTGTTCAAAGCCCCATCCAGCCTAGTCTTTAACACCTCCAGGGATGGGGCAGCCACAACTTCTCTGGGCAACCTGTTCCACTGTCTCATCACCCTCACAGTAAAGAATTTCTTCCTAATAGCTAATCTAAAACTACCCTCTTCCATTCTACCCTCTTCCAGTTTAAAACCAATACCCCTTGTGGTCTGAGCAGGACACCCCTCGTCCTATCACTACACTCCTTCATAAAGAGTCCCTCCCCATCTTTCCTGTAGGCCCCCTTTAGGTACTGAAAGGTTGCTATAAGGTCTCCCCAAGAGCCTTCTCTTCTCCTGGCTGAACAACCCCAAGTCTCTCAGCCTGTATTCATAGGAGAGGTACTCCAGCCCTCCAATCATCTTTGTGGCCTCCTCTGGACCTACTCCAACACGTCCATGTCCTTCTTATGTTGAGGACTCCAAAGCTGAACACGTACTCTACGTGGGGTCTCCCCAGATCAGAGTAGAGGGGCAGAATCACCTGCCTCAGCCTGCTGGCCATGCTGCTTTTGATGCAGCCCAGAATATGATTGGCTTTCTGGACTGCAAGTACACATTGCCGGCTCATGTTGAGCTTCTCAATCAACCAAGACACCCAACTCCAACTCCTCAGGGCTGCTCTCCATACATTCTCTGCCCAACTTGTATTTGTGCTTGGGATTGTCACAACCCAGGTATAGGACCTTGCTTACTGAAGCGTAAGATCATACTGCAAGCTTACCCTCATTTGATGGACTTACAGAGTAATTCTTAGCACTATAGCCATATGTTTCCTGAAATCTGCAGGAATTTGAACCATGAAAGTTATTTAAAATGCCTGAAATCTCCTGCCATCACACTTGCGCAGTCCAGAGGTATGTTCACAATGACAGAGCAAAAATAGTCAATAATATGATTTCAAAATCATCATCTCCCCAAAAACCTGTGCTGCATTCTGAACAAAACAAAACCACTAGCACCAAACCAACCAAACACAAAGGTTTAACCTTCATATGAAAATAACAGAAGATCAGGAAACACATTATTTATTGAATGGGGGAGCTGGATGCACGAGTATATAAAAATTACTTGCAAAGCTGAGATTAAATTTTGTCACTTTAGACAAACACCATCCAGTAGCATTTTATAAAGATAATGATCCTACCCCTGGTGAGAATAGTTCAAGGTTGACACTGATATATTAAATAACTCTGGAGAGTGTTAGAAGCTGCAGAGTGCGAAGACTCCTGCTGTCTTTTAGTTACACAACTCTCATCACTGGGGTGGAAAGCTTCTCTGTTTTCACTATGATTGATTAAGAAAAACTTGTTCCCTTGCATCTTTTACTAAGTATATGTCAATGTCCTAGTATGAAAGGGCGCAGATTTGTAGTCAAAAGCTAAAAAAAAATTAAACAATTATTAGGCAAGTCTCTTGGCCTATTCAAGTAGACGATCATAAGAGAAAATCAACATACATTTCAGTGAGGAAAAGGACAAATTACATGGTGGATTTTAAAATCTTTCCCAGATTATAAAAGACCATCTCTTGATATTTCTACTGAATTCAGTCTTCAAGTTCAAACATCTCATGTGCTCCTCACATTTAATGAAGTGCTACCAACAAAACTGTACTGAACCTAATTTTGCTTTTATGTTGCAGTTCAGATTCACCACGATTTGGCTAAGGTTCTTTCAGAATTACCTAATCTAATTAAAAACAGATCTCTGCATAGAACTAATTCAAACATGGCAAAGTGATGGCTTCAGGGCCGCACCTCATTTTAGTGGCATTCGAGGTTACAGTAATATACTACTTTGGATCAAAGAGTCTAGAAAAAGTAGAAATCCTTGTGCCAAATTATTAATGAATTTCTAAGGAGACAAGGGAGTTACTTTTCCTGTAGAGAGATGGCTGTGTGTCTTCATCTATAAGCAGCAATTGCTATACGTCAAAAGATAACCAGCTAAACAGACAGAAGACTGATGCAACTTAGATTCCTATGTTCCAATGGAATTATTATTTTTTTTGACTGGGTTCCTAGAAATCCATTACGCACTGACAAAATAATGAAATAAAAGCTTTTGCTTCATATTTGGTAATTTTTCCTGTTTTACAAATTCGTACTTCAGATGATGCATCTTCTTACTTTGGGTGATGTAGCTCACTTTAGACCCTGAAAACAAACAGAAACCTTAATTCCTTAAAAGGATAGAAATCGAACTATTCTTAGTCATTCTATCAATGTCACAGTTTAAAGACTGACACTGGTAAATAATCAACTCCTCAACAGAGTTTTGGTAGTTAACTCAACATTACAAATACAATGGCCCAGTAGCCCATTGTCAGGAAGGACAGGATTGTGTGCTTTCTTTTAGCAGACAGAAAGCCTAGTCTCTTCTCCAGTCCTCTTAGAGATAACAAGCCTCTACATGCACATATCCAGAAGCAGACCTTCATTCTTCTCGCCCAGGCCTAATTTGGGAGGTATTTCAGTTTTGAGGAAAAATAAGAGCAATGAGATATAGTACAACTTAAGAAATAATTATCATGGGTACTGGGTATAAATTGCATGGTTTTCCATATCCATGCGTGAGCATCTAATCAATTTATGCAACTGTCCAAGCAGTTCAAGTTTCAGTCCCCAATTAGTTCACATATGAGCACCTTATTAACTTTTGCATAAATGTTTAATTAGTGCACACATGGGTGCCCAGGTAATTTTCACACAAATGCCCTAATATTTCATGCTCGGGCACCCAATCAGTTAACATATGTGTCAGCCATACATTGAAGGGTTGAGGTAGCCAGTCACAGGTGGCTCCAAACAATTCTTGACACCAGTGCAAAAAGTCACCATGTGCCAGAACTTCAGCTGGTCAGAGGAGCACATAGTGCTTCAGCTCAGAAAGAGCATCAGCTGCTAGGGAAGGAGCAACATGAGGAGAAACATGCTGAGAGACACTCGAGAAGACTCATGGAAAAAAAAAACTGGTGAAGAAACATGCAGCTGGAGCTGAAAAAGTGGGACACCTTTGCTGAGCTTTTTCAGTTTTAAAAATTAATTACTTCAAATGCGGCAGAACAGCTGTGGACTCCGGGTCTCCTACACCTTGGCTATTTCCTTAATCATTCTGCTCTAGTCTCTTTCTCTTTCACTAACTCATTCTTTCTCATACTGACACGTCTTCCTGTTGAAAAATAAAAGCATATATTTCAGTCTTACTTCTGGTATCTTCAGCTACCGTTAACAGTCAACCAGGAGGAATATGGATCAGGATAGCTAAAAAGGTGATGAGAAACTCCTGCTTTTAGTGTGATAGTAAACTTCATGCTTTTTGGAAATACTGCAGATGTAATGGTAGAGAGACATGCTTGATAGGAACAAGTTAATACAAAATGTTCCAATAGAAAATTGTCTACTAGTATGAATTTGAAATTGGTTTGTTGCATCCTTAGTAGCATCATGTGAAATGTAATTCTAGCAATTTAAGCTGTCAGAGAAAAAGTCAGAACCTTTGTCACACAGCAAGCACGCACACACATATATAAGTATGTACAAACACTTATTTAAATGCTTCCAGTCATTTTTGACAAAGCACACTCACAACTTAATATATACAGTAGTTATCCAGCCAACACTGCCCAGTGAAGCTGTGGCTGCCCCATCCCTGGAGGTGTTCAAAGCCAGGATGGATGGGGCTTTGAGCAACCTGGTGTGGTGGGAGGTGTCCCTGCTCGTGGCAGGGGTATGGAACTAGATGATCTTTTAAGGTCCCTTCAACCCAAACCATTCTATGATTTTATGATGTAATTTATACAAAATTGTAATTCACAACAATGTCTTGGTGTTTCCTTTATAAAGTTGCACAAACAAAAACTTAAGAGCACTGACAGCTTAGTGTTTTAGAAAGGCAATTATGCCCCATGCAGTGACTGCAAGCATGGCGCAGTCTCCTAGTTCAGTCATGATGGACCCTGCAATATGCTATCAAATACTTAACCACTGGTTGCCCATGTACTTCCTATTTGAAGATCTCTCTAGTGTGCTAATTAGTTCAGAATGTAGCTGCCAAAATAAAATTACATAAAAGAGACTAATGCATCATAAATATCCCACCTGAGTAAAATGAGAAAACATCTGTTAAAGAGCTTCAAACATTCATTTGCTTATTGTGCTGGGAAAAAAAAGCAATGAATAAAAAGGGAAAAGCAAAAAGGTAAAAAAGCAGCGAAAAAAGTCAATTTCTTCCTCTTTTCTAGATTAATTCATTCTGCTCGATGAATTCTTTTTTTCTATGTATCAAGTACAAATATGGGTTTATTTGCACACAGTAATGGCAACTGGGTCTGGTCTTTTGGTGAAATACATGGGGAAATAAGATGATTCCCTGAGCTTCATCATGCTTTTTCATTACAGAGAGTAGAAAAAAAATTCTCATCTCAGCATATAAGGGTGAAAAAAACTCCCAGACCCCAAAAGATGGCTGTCCTGGCTAAAACACCAATAGTACAGATTTATACCAGTGCTTCCTCATCCAGCCTGAGGAGTACAGGTCCCCTGGCTTGTATTAGAGCTGTCTGCAATATCTCCTCCATAGGGCACAAGTGGGACTATAGAATTTCCATGTAGCAATTAGTAAAATAAACTGCACAAAATTAGCAGGTTTAAGGTCACAACTGGTAAAGCACTCAAGGATCCTGCTGGCTGTTGACATACAATGCATTTCTGAGTAATTAGAACAATTTTAATTTTCTAATAACAGATTGCTTTACAATGAAGGATAAGCAGCACTTTTGATCTCAAGTGTTTTGTAGTATTTTTGTTTGTTATTGAATAGCTGGCTTCATTGAGATGGCTGCTTTTTTAAGGTGGCTGAAATGCTTCCTACTAGTAACAGTGTCAATTCGGGGAAGAACATTCTATTGTTACTGTGAAATAATAAAATATTACAATAAAAGTCTTCCTAGATATATGGTAAGCAGAATAAATGACAAATGCATTTCTTGTGTCCTACTGAATCTCTTTAACATGGTCTCTTCTGTCTCCCTGAAACACCTCCCCTCATTCAGACAATGATTTGATTTAAAGTAAGACATTTCTATGGAAAAAATAACCAACATTAAAAATTCTGTGGGAGCTTGTTACTCAGGCATCATGGAAAGAGTACACATTGCAGGCAAAACAATCTTGACTTGGTGAATTTTACCTATTTTATTGTCAATTAACACAAAATTCTAATTACTGATTTGGCTATTGAGAAAAAGAAAATATGAACAACTAACTGAACACTTAAGTAAATGCCTGCCTTCCCTCTTTCCCGTGCTTCAGCCAAACATTTTTCCTCCCCCTTCCTAGTCTCAAACTTAACACTTCATCCCACTCTTTCAGCGAAGTGATGTGTGGTGCAGGAAGTTGAGGCTGTCTGTCTAATGGTTTCTTTCTACTTACTCATTTTCTTCTGCTTCAGCGTGGGTCCCTCATGTGCTGCAGTTCCTTCAGGGGGGTCCCTGCCCCAGCCTGGGTCAACTGCAGGCTGCAGATCTTCAGGGGTGTCCTTTCCCTGATGCAGGTCCTGCCTGAGCCACAGTCCCACATCGCTCTTGACATAGAGCGCTTCATTCCAAGAGGTGTTCAGCCAAGCCCTCACTAACATCTCCTTGCACACTTGCACATTTCTCCTCCCCTGAGGACAGGCACAGTTGTTTCTTATATATGTCTGATCAGAGATGTTATGAGCACCTCTCTGACCAGCTGACATTTTGGCATGTGGTGGGAGGTTACATTGATTTCAGAGCCAGCTGGAGACCCTGCTGTGACTGGCACAGGGCAGGTTTCATGGCCTCTGTCTACATAGACCCCCTTGCATCCCCGTTAGCGAAACTGTAATTTATGCCCAATAAAGTAACTGACTTTAGACATTCTCTGATTTTTTTTTCCCTTACTCAGACATCATAGAAATTATAGGCATAAACTGATGATCAACATATCAAGAATCATAAAATCATTTAGGTTGGAAAAGACCTTTAAGATCATCAAGTCCAACCCTTAACCTTAGCACTGCCAAGTCCACCATTAACCCATGTCCCTCAGCACCACATCTACCTGTATTTTAAATACCTCCAGGGATGGCGATTCCACCACTTCCTTGGGCAGCCTCTTTCAATGTTTGATAACCCTTCTGGTGAAGAAATTTTTCCTAATATCCAATCTAAACCTCCTCTGGCGCAACTCGAAGCCATTTTCTCTTGTCCTATTGCTTGTTCCTTGCGAAAAGAGACCGACACCCCGACACCCCCTGCCCCGGCTACACCCTCCTTTCAGGGAGTTGGAGAGAGCGAGAAGGTCTCCCCTCAGCCTCCTTTTCTCCAGGCTGAACACTCCCAGTTCCCTCAGCCGCTCCTCACAAGGCTTGTGCTCCAGAACCCTCACCAGCTTCGTTGCCCTTCCCTGGAGGAGCTCCAGAACCTCAATATCTAAAAATGGATAATCCAAAAAGTCTTATTTTTTATACAGACATTTATGTTACAATTCATCCTAACATTTACAAATCAATCTAGAAAAGAGCGGCATGAGAAAGTTGTGCTTATAAATAAGGAATTTGAAATACTTAAATATAAATTAATCCTATAAATATATAATAAAATGCCAGCCCATTCCAGACTAGCTTAATTCATAAATATGTCTTCCTCTCATTTCATCAACAAGCCTAGAAAAGGCACTGAACGCTTCAACCACACACTCTGAACACATTTTATAAAAACATTTCTGATAACCTTTCATTGTATAGCATTTTCAGGTCAGTAACTTCATAATCCTCCCAAATGTCAACTGTATCTTTTCACTGTCAGGAATAAAAATTAAAAAAAAAATTAAAAAAACCAAAACTATTTTACCAGAGTAATTATGAAAAACAGAGAAAAGAAAGTTTAGAAAAAGAAGACATACTACAGTTCTACTGTATACTAATTAGAAATTAGAAAAACATCAGGGTCCTACAAGAAGCAACTTGTCACGCTGAGTATTGCCTCTGAGCTCCTAAGGATAAAAAGTAATATTCTACTAACTTATATCACGCATACCATTCATGCTTGGTTTTGATTTTTACTTTGGCTAGGTTTACAGTTTGTTTTTAAACACTGTTATCTTTTAATTATTTTTTATCAATACTGGCATGTAGCCCAGATGATAGGCAGTGCTGATATTTTCCCATTTTCTTCACTTGCTTTAGGATGCCAACTAACAGAAGTAGGAAAACATTTCTCTTAATTTGCCAAATTTCACTACTGCTATTTCAAAATACTTCGATGCATTCAAGTCATAGAGCTGCAACATGACAATTAGCAGAACAATTGTGACATTATTAAGGATCAATGGATCCATTTACTGAGAGGAAATGAGAAAATAATTCCAGTTCCTCTGATAAGGCTTTTAAAATAATAGGAAACCATTCACATAGGAATGGATTAATTTACAGCAACAGTTTGGAAGCAATGGGATTTCTGACAAATGCTGTGCAGAGTTGAGTTTTGATTACTAATGGTTGCAATTGCTTGCAAAGAAGTGCACACCACCTTCTCAGAGATAAGAAGGAGAAAATATGGCATGAGGGAAAAAAACAAGGGTTAATAATGCTCTTTGAGCTGAAAGTAAAGTTATTGCTAGGAATAGCTAATTACAAAATTGTCACAACACAGCTGGAGCTCCTTGGCTGACAAAGTTAAACAGAACAGTCCCAGAAGAAATAACAGGAAGAATTTCCAACAAAGATATGCCTGGAGTGAACAAGCCTAAGAGGAATTACAAACCTACAAGGAAAGATGCTTGAACAAAAGGGGCTACTTCTTTGTGTTTCAGACTACAGGCAGGCTCTGACAAAGGTATTAAGCAAGTTATGTGCTGAAGCCAATGAGACTTCTCACATGTCTGAACACAGGCAAACCACCTTACTGAATCAAAGTCCTAACCACAATGCAGTGTCCCAAACGGGCTCCAGCAAACTCAAGACCCCCGAGTGCTCTTGTTTAACTCACAAGGGCACGAGAGAAATGTACCAGCGTCGCAGATTCCCACCGTAAAAGGACTAATGACCTACATTTAAGAAGAAAGGGATAATTGGTATTTTTATTACATTATCCTGCTAGAGAAAAAGACAGCTCTTGTTGCATTTCTGAGTCTGCAGGGCTTGGGCCAGTCATGAGGGAGAGCCATGCTCCATTAGGCAGCCCCAAACCATTACAGTTTTTGAAACCACCATGAACAGAACACCTTTGAAACTCACGTTTATGGCTACCACAGAATTATGATGGCCTTTGTCATCTGTCTCAGTAATTCTTTTAACAAACAAGCAAATTCTACGGAAAAGAGACTATAATGTTTTCTCATGTATTGTATAGACTATGTATTTTATGAGTTGCAACATTAATAGAGGCCTCAACAATCATTTGGTATTCTCTGCAACATAATTGAATACAGTTTTATTATCCCAGTGAGTAAGTATAAATATTTAATTCTTATGCACTGCATGACAGTGGGAATTTTTTCAGCCAATAAATCTGTTCATTGTTCTACTTTTGCAATATGTACTTTCTGTTGAGACACAAGTGCTTGTACAAAACTCTCTCAGATACTTCATTGAAAACATTTGGCAAGCCATTTTTATTTAAAACTTTGCCTCTTCCCATATATAGCAGCAACCAAAAATAGAGGGTGCTGTTCGTGTGTTTCATCCTTCTTCAGTGAATCCAAGAAAACAGAAACTTAAATCGGACAAAGGACGGGGGGGGGAGCAAAAAACCACAATGGAATAAACACAAATCAGTTTAACCCTGTTATTCACAGGAATCATCTTCCTTTCATTGCCCAGGTAACACTGAGCAAAAGCAAAATTTGTTCACCTTATTTCTGGGGACAGAAACCTAATCTGGCCTAGGAAACTGAGGGCATGTAAGTGTAGCCGATGGCTATTAACAACAGGGATATGGAGCCAACACATCCTAGTGGTGGATTGGCCCAGAATGCTGTATGTAGGGGCTGGGGGGAGCAAACAACAAACACCTTCCCTCAACCCCATGCTTTCATAAAAGCTTCAATAGCATGGATAGTAAACCTCAAATCAGATAGAGTTTCAGAACATTAACAGGGATTTTAATATGTTGAAGACAGTGTTACTTGCTTCAAGATAATGGATAATTTGGCAGAAATGGCTTTCTTATGCAAAGAAACAAAAAAAGTACCATGAGGTATCCCTGCAGCAAGAAATCAACATCCAGCCTCAGGTGGACATTTACCTTCATAGAGAAAGCAGTGACTTGAGAATAGGAGAGCCGGAGATTGTATTTCTAAGAAATTAAATATTCTGCACACAAAGAAAAGGAAGCTAGAGATTTTCCTCTCAATTTTTAAAAGCAAAAATAGCACTGTCTCCAATAAACATTATAGGATTCCTAATTTTAGTAAAAAAAAATAAAAGAAATAGTAGAAAGTTTTATGAAGTTCTATTAATTTAAGTCTGTATATAAACTAAAGAAAATCACCAGGTCTTTTGATATGCTAACAACCAGATTCCCTCTGCCAGGTGCAGGTATCCAGAGAGACTTAGTCCCTACTGTTATTGTTTATACAGCAAATTATTGTTCTCTTGTCCTAGGGAATATCAATGTGGGAGTTCAAGGTAAAGCCTAATCTAGATGAAACTTCTCACAGAATTAACAACTCTAATTTGTTTATGTTCAAACCCAACATGGAATCAGAGTATGTACTTTTGTAATTCAACTCAGAATTTCACAGCGGTACTTCCTGTGCTTTTTGAGTAATAGCAAAAATATGAGCTATTTTGCCTGCATTTTGGTTTTTTGGTGGTTTTTGGTTTTGTTTTGTTGCATTTTTTTATTTTAATTTTCAGTCCAGTAACAAAATGTAATGAATTTATTAGCCTCTTCTATGGAGAAAGATAAAAGTATGACGGCCTGCAGACACAAGACAAAATGGGACAGGATGCTAGAAATCACTACTCACCATTAAAATAAACATACTGTATCTTAGGATTCTCATTTCAAACAAATGCAATAACCAATCTGCATCACTGGTACTTAAAATACCTGAATAAGATTCCTAAGGAAACAAACTTGTACTTCTTTTTCACTAAATTACAAGAAACGTAGCATTACAGAAGAAAACCAGTCAAACTCAGAGCTGTAGACAGTATAAACTCTTCCCCAGTCCAATGGACGCCCATCCCAGTTACCCAATGCTGGAAGGTTCCCTACGCTTCAGGGTATATCTTTATGCCTCCACTCCCACCAGTGGAGGTGGTAACAGAACATCTAAAGAACTTCAGTTTGAGGTTGTGCAGCATGAATCTCATACAAAAGAACAAATATTTTTTTTTATTACAAAATGATTCTTTGTAAGTTTGTTTGACTTGGAAATTGTCTGGTTTCTACTATGCCATGCTATCTGGTATCACTAGTGTTAGTTTTATAGATTCATCTATGTGTACAGTGTTTTGCAAATGTATTTTTATTAGTGGTCTCAACAGTCCATCCAAAAACTGATGGACCTTAGGCCTGCAGAACACAGAACCTCTTGAACAGATTAGCCTTCATGAGCTAAACAACATCAGAGACTTCTACCTTTAGATAGGCCACCTTTTAGTTTGGACAGAAAAATTAATTTTAAAACGTTGTCAGCCTAACAGCACTTTTATAGACAATATTCACTCTATAGTCACTCTGTGAAATAGAACAAATAAGATAGACTACTTTTGTTTTACATTAGCAAGGGAAAAAGAGCTGAGTAATAACTGTGTTATAATGATTATTAATGTGAGTATAAGAATACCATGAAAGCAAATGAATCAGATTTCCATCCAACTTACTATATGCTAAAACTGCTATCACTTTGTTGAATTAAGTACAGAAACACCAATTTGTACCATGAGGAATTTGGCCAAAGCTGTACTCATAGGCACATAAAAACTAAATGGCAACATTCAGTACTTCGGATGGCACTAGCAGCCACTTGGAAAGTTAGCTCCTTATGCCACACATTTTTCTTCTAAATAAATGTTCGAAATAAATGGTCACTTTTTAAGAGCTGGCTAGTTGCATATTAACTCCTTCACCGTTCCCAAGACAACAAGCTGTAATAATCACAAGGAATTACAAGCTCATGTTTTATCTTGGGACATCACCATGAAAAAGCTAACGTCAACAGGCCATAATAGCATTTACTCTTTCGACTTCTCCACTTTTGTCAGTCCTTGCACATTATTAATCTCAGCATGTATTTAAAAAACACATGAAAAGTCTTTGAAGGGAATACTTTCTACTTGCTCCAATATTTACAAAAGATTTTTCTCCTGAATGCTTAGTGTCATTTTATGGAAAATTCAGACAGATTCTACACTTTAATGCCTTTTTTCTTCCCTTTCTCTCACTCCAGATTTTTGTATTATAGAAAGCTATAGACACCATTTTTCCTTTCTCTCTCTTTTCAAAGACTTGCCAAATTTAGAAAATTCCTCATTCTAAATAGCATCTTTGCTTCTGCAAAAGTATTCAAAAACCCTTCTGACCCTTAACAGACCGTCCTGCATTCTCCTCCTTAAAGCCAAAACTAGTAGTAAAACATTCCAGTTTGGGCAGTATCTTTGCAAGGTCTTAGTTTTTCAGGTGTGAAGCCACTAACAGTGGCTAGGAGACTGAATCCAAAAGAAAAAAAGACTGCTAATCTAATATAAAATATATGCACGTACACATAGTTCTGCTCAGTTGTTGTGAGCGTTCTTACACTACCTTTACAAACCTTTATATATTTTCAAAGTTAAAAACCACCCGAAGAGAGTATTGAAATCTCCAGGCAATTTTGTTTTCAACTGAAAACTTTCTGTTCTCCTTTTTCTCTTTCTTTGTAATTTTTACTTCTTCCCCCCCCTTGTCAAAATGAGCAATCTCCCTTGTTACATCTGTTCTTCAGCATTTGGAATGGGCAGGGATAAGAGACACCCGTGGCAAACATCTAAAGCTCAGGTCTCATCAACTGAATCAAATATATGGAAATCACTTGACACACTTTCTCTACATCTGTGCTTAAGATAACTTTAAGACAAGCATTAAAACTTATGAATATATAACTGCAACAAGTCTGTGAGCCTTCTGATGCTTACATATCTCTGCTCACAAGGTTTACTTGTTTGAGAGGCTCCCCTGTGATCCTTCCAAGAAGGTAAAAAGTGTTGGGAGTCCAGTGAGAAAAGTTATTGACAGCTCTCCCTTTTTGAATACTCACCTTATTCCCACGTGCCTGGCATCATTCAGAGTTTGGGAAGTGGGAGAAAATTTCTCATCCTCATACACACAACTGCCAAAAGTAGACTTCCATATTTTCCTCCTTATCTTCCCTTTTATAACATGTTTTTTTGCTATCAATCCCCTTTGAACATGTATTAGAAGGTTCAATTGTTAGCATAAACCAATCCTTTAATACAGGGATAGAAATGCCTTAACCATGTACTTCAGTTTCCTGACATTTTCTGCATTCCAAGTCTAGTCAACAAGATGCTCCGAGAGACAGGTTTGCTCTTGGAGGCTTTTGCAGCAAAAGGGTGAACGACAATCTTTCCAGCGATAAGGAGCATGCATCAGGAAATGGAGATGGAGTAGAGTTAAATACCCAGAAGCCTCAGCAGATCATACAGGCACCCTCCTAAATATAAGTCCAATTTGATGCAGCCTTGCTTCTCCCATCTTCTCCATGACACTGACGTTTTTAAGACACAACAAATGAGACGCTGATATGCAGCATAGCTAAAATCTGAAAAATAGGTTTTAATTTCATCCAGGAATAAGATTAATTATAGTTTAACGTCAGCAGATTTATAGCAACCCAGTGAAGAAAAAATTAATAAAATTTCAATAAGCAAGAGAGGATAACGACAAGCTCTTTGCGGCTCAGACTTCTGAATACTTAAATATCAGTATGATGTCTTTTTTTCCTGTCTAGGAGCACAATATCTACACTGCCATTCTATTCAGGTCATAATACAATCCAATCTTGCATCTTTATACACGTCTGCATGTGTATCATCATAAGTGGTAGTCACTATAAAGTGTTAGCTCAAGGCAAAGAGAGCTACGACAAAGAACTACTTTTGAACTAAACAGAGTACAGTGTGGGTGACACTAACACAAAACTTATCTTGTTCTCTTATGCATTTGTGTCTATTTCTTACTGTAATAATTAGAATAAGACAAATAAGTAATTTGCTCATATTAGACAGACATTTACCAGAAAAAATTTACTTGTTTACAAGGAGAAATGAAGCAGTAAGATATTCTCTACCTTTTACACTAGGGATAAACAGCAAAAATGGAAACTGTATGGAGACCAAATTGTTTCATAAGAAAGAGAAATTAAACAGAAATTTGAAAGTAACCATTATTTGAAAACAGAAGAGGAAGCTTAATGAAATAACATTTTGATTCTTTCAAAAGCACCAAAAAAAAAAAGATTGATTCCCATTTATAATTTGGATTTCCTGTAACCATGCCAAAAGATGTCAACATTTATTACAATTGATGATCAGAGGGATGGAGCACCTCTCCTATGAAGACAGGCTGAGAGAGCTGGGATTGTTCAGCCTGGAGAAGAGAAGGCTCCGGGGAGACCTTATAGTGGCCTTTCAATACCTGAAGGGAGCCTATAGAGGAACTGGAGAAGGACTCTTTGACAGGAAGTGCAGTGATAGGACAAGGGGAAACGGTTTAAAATTGGAAGAAAAAAGATTCAGATTGGATATAAGGAAGAAATTTTTTACTATGAGGGTGGTGAGACCCTGGAACAGGTTGCCCAGGGAAGTTGTAGATGCCCCGTCCCTGGAAGTGTTCAAGGCCAGGCTGGATGGGGCCTTGAGCAACCTGCTCTAGTGGGAGGTGTCCCTGCCCATGGCAGGGGGATTGGAACTCAATGATCTTTGAGGTCCCTTCCAACCCTAACCATTCTATGATTCTATTCTATGATTCTATGTTTGACTCTTATTCTGAGACTCAGCTTTATGTATTTGTTGACAGTACAACACAATTGTAAAGATGTATATTTGCATGTATGTATATGGTTGACAAACTAATGTTAAAATAATTGGTGCCTCGTATTTATAAAAGGTATGAGCTGGATATCATAGCTCCTGCTTTCTGCATGAAGATAAGCCAGAGGCAGAAGAGCAGAACACCTAGGTCCATTCATATCATAGCCTCTTTGTAAAACCAAAAGCCCAGACATCAGTTCATGTGTAGTTTAACTGTGTTGATCTCCAAACTTTCCACCGGGACACAATGTAAAACTAAACAGTCCACTGAGACCCAAACGGCCAGTATGTACTAAAGTTAAACAAGTTTTATTCTCAAGATAGCAATAGATATGAGTGATGAATGAACCCCAAACCAGTCTGTGAGTCTCCTCAGGTAGTCCGAATGAAACGCTGAATGCATCGCTGCTTCCTTATCACTAATCCCATCCTACCTGCGGAGCCAATTGCCATCAGCTGCACCTTCCAAACCTAGAGCAGATCATGATTCCTACAAACCAAGCAACTACTGCTGAGTGGAATGACTAAGTCAAAGAAGCAACTGTCTTTGACAAGTACAAAATGTGAACAGGCACTAAAATTTGCTTTTCCAAAATGCCCTGGTCAGATTAGAGTTTTCCACCTGTCCCTGAAGTCTCACAGCACAGTGTAGCACTTTAGCTAGTGGTATTCTAAAGAAAAATAAAGATTGCTTTCAACATTACAGAAACCATATTTAGTCAACAAGTGACATCCTCAATAATGAAATAATCTAGCCCTAATTTAAGAACCTACTTCAGAAACTGTTCTTTAGCTGCAAATTTCTTCCTTATAACATTCAATACTCAAGAAAGCAACTTCTCAGTAATATTTTATCAAGGAATTGTAGTCTTGGCAACATTACATAACAAAGTCTTTTGTGGTCTTGATTTATGTACACTTTTTAGGGAGCATTAGAAAGGCAGATTTTTATCATTTGAAAAAAGACTTTAAATCATCTTAGACCTAAACACAGAAGTATTACAAAAATCAAGACGTATCCAGGGAGTTCAATAAGCCATATACAGTCTTTTGGCACAAACATGACACTAATTTTTACTTTAATTTTAGCTTTATGACAACTTAAAGCTAACAAAAACCAAACCCAACAACTAGCTTTCATCCCACCAGTGCTTACTGAAAAAAAGAAAAGAGAAACAAAGCCCCAAACCAAAATCATCACTGAGTACCTCAAAATGACTTTAAGCAATCTTCCCTTTACCCTCATTTCTCAAAAGCTGAATACAAGACATAATGCAAAGAATCAGTCTGATGCATTCCAGTGTATCATCTAAAATCTAATAGTGTGAGACACTACCATCTATAAACTCTCCAGAAGCTATAAAAATTGTAAACTTCGATGTAGGATCGGACTAAATGTATAATGGTTTAAATAAGGACATACCAAGTATATCAAATACTCCCTAATTCACCATTGCTTATATCCATGTCTGTAGTTCAAGAGTTCAATTAGTTCAAAAAAACCCAAGCAAACAGTGGCAGTGCATTTACCGTCTGTTACCAAGGTAAATTAACCAAAAGGACTAAGTCCTAGACATACCCTTTTAGCATAACTTCACTGCATTACCAAGTAGAATCCATGGGTAAAATCTTGTTTAGGACTAGTTCACAATTTCTTAGGTAAGAAAATACCATTAGATAATTCAGTTTGATCTCTCGTATACCAAAGACAAGCAGACAAGCTTACTTTTTTTTGATTATTAATTTACTTTACTGTCAAATCTTCTCCAGCCTGTTTCTGCCCCCAGGTTCTGTAAAGACTGGACTGCAAGAGCAGGAAGATTTATGTTACATTCTCTCACTGTCTACAGTGTTTGCTTGATCAACTTCCCTACTGATATAAAGCTACCAGTAACACTAAATACCCTGGTAGTTGCTCTTCAGATGGAAGAGGGCTGTACCTAACATATTTTAAAGCAAGAAACAAACTGCACAGCATAATCAGTAGAGTTTGTTTCACAGTTTTGCTTAATATGGCAGAAACTAAATTTCAAACTTATTTCTAAAACACTGAAATTAGTCAAAACTTGGCTTTGGCACTGCAGTTTTTGTTCTGATGTATAAAAAAGAAATATTAATTTCATTCTGAAGTGAATTCTTCATTTGCTCTCTCCTTGATGCGCACATTGTTAATTTGGTGGTGTGAAGACCCACTGCATAAAGGTGTATTAATTCTTAAGGGTCTTTCCACTGGGACAGTGGAAAGGTTAAGGCTAAACTTAAGGTTTAGCCTTAAGAATTATTTTACAAAAAATCAAGGTGTTTTTATAGTATTGCAAAACTAAAGATTAGGACTATATTTGAACTCCCGGCTTCCTTTGTGAGTACTGTTTATGAAAAACAGAGGAGAGACTACAAGTTTTTGGTTTTTTTTTTAAATAGCTGGTAAATGCAGAAATTCCCAGTTAGTGCTATAAATATTGTGGGGAAAAACGCAGTTCAGATAATTATTTATAGCAAAGTTTAGATATCGGCTACAAGCCATTTTCAGAAGCTGTCCTTATCAATGTATCACACTTAGATGCTGGAATTCTTACAGCTAGATATTTATGAAAGCAATTTAAAGAGTGCCTTTAATAATAACATTAAGTGAAGATTTTGTACTGGTAGAAGTACACCCTTTAACTAACTGCATTTGTCACAAGAATAACACAGTAATTTAACATAATCAGCTTTAAATTACAGTGTTCCCACAGTATATGTAGATAAACCAGGACCATTAATTCAGATTTTCCCAAGTACCGGATACCTGCATTTGGTTAAGGGAAAAAAAAGGGGGGAGGGGGCAGTCTAATGAGATATTAAAATAATCTTTCCCCAACTTAGCAATATAAAAATATGCAGTTAAAAATACCTTTGCACAGATCTGAAATGAACCTTTAATAAAAACAGCAAAATCCCTGTGTCTGCAGTAATGATCTATTTGATGGATATTGCATCTACTCATATCAATTACATCATTAATAAAGTTTTCTATAAGCCTGTTCTGCTAATTTAGAAATACCAGGTAATATATTGGTGACTTTCTTCCTTTAGTTGTTTGTCATTTAGGAAGCAAAATATATTATTCTGAAAATCTTAAATCCTAAATAGAAGCTAACATTCATTTTAGATTTGCAAATGTCAGTCCACAAAGGCCCAGTATATCCAAGAAATAATAACCAAAAAAAAAAATATAATCTATTTTTTGCATTTTAATACTAACAGAATACTGAGAACTATAGCTGTGACTTTGGGAAGATACCTTACTGATATGTCTGCAGAAATATTGTTTCCCAGAAATCAGCCTACCCTAGTAAGAATTATTAGCTAGTGCACTAAGGAACTAGAGCTGTGACAGCCTCTAAAGACGGTGTGTGTTCTCCTACATGCTCGATAAGCTGACAAAGGGTAGAATCAGAGTTCAAGCATCCTTCTTCATCCTTCTTCAGAAGGCTAACCACAAGGCTAGCAAGAGAACCCTGTAGTCTTTTGCACCCCTCAGTATTTTGGAAAACACATAAATGAACTTAAACCACTTATATTTATCCTAAATCCTTAACCTTACGGTAATTTTTAGACATGGAATTAGCATTAGCATTTAACAGCACTGGTTTTGATGTCAAGTTTAAGAATTCAAAGAAATAAAATCCAGACTATTAAAATAAGGAAATAATTAACTTGATTGCTACCATTCAGTTTTAATATCATAAATAAGATTAGCCAAATGGCAAAGAGATTCCAGAAACCTTGCTGGACAGGCCGCAGCACGTGGCAGCAATACTTCAAGATATAAACTAACCCTTCTGAAACCTGAATGCGATATTCAAGATTGACAAGCGTTAACTGAGTGAGAATTAGTTCAGCTTAAGATCCTAAAAGTGATCCTAAAAGCACACAGAGACCATGGAGCGAAGCAGCAGCATCTGCAGAGGTAACCACCTTCAGTCAGGAAAATCCCGACACTCCTCCAGGCAGGAAGGAGTGCAAACAGTGTAGGGACTTGCTAGGAAAACAGTGTCTTGGGAAGACAGAGCAAAAACGTTGCACACTCACACATCTTGTGATTTACTTCCTCAAAGTAAACAATAATCCCACTAAAGTGCCAATTTATGCAAGTCAACAACTGGCCTGTTCTTCCACACGGCTTGGGAGGCAAGAGAGCTTTGTACCTGCCACTGAAAAGGCACAACAAAACATGTCCCATGGCTGGCACAGATGGACTATTGCATTTCCAAGAACCATTCCTTTTGTTCATATATTATTTCTTTCAAAATAAAAGTATTCACTAATTTATGTTGCAATATATAGGATTTTCCCCAGCTACAGACTAAATAACATGTTTCTGTAAATGCAACTACTGTGCAGCCTGATGGGCTCAAGCCTTCTTTGAGAGTGATTGTTTCTATGTCCCCTGATCCAACTTCCAACTGTCCTCAGCCATCCTGGGGACCAGTGGCTTTTTAACATATCCTAATTATGACCTTAAATGACCTATTATTGCCAACTGGCAACCTAGGAGCTTCCAAGCGAATTTAAAAAATAAACGTGTGTGTTTCATCAGATGATCAATAACAGCTGCATTAAATCACTTATTTCAAAGCATTTTTATTTCATTTGGCTTACTTCCCAAGTCGACCTTGCTGGAAAAGAATGTGTATCTTTCAGGGATATGAGAAAGACAGAAATACCCACATACACAACAAACATTCACTTTTTTTCTTTCATTTTGTAGTAGCCACTACTATGATTTTATAGTCAGAAATTTAGTAATGCTCATTAAATTTGCTTTTCTACTATCTGAACACATCCTGGGTGCTTGCTTTTACCATTCTTGAATTTTAATTTTTATGTTTTGAAGAATGATATGCTTAATTATTGAGAGTAACACAAGATCTTTCTGCTTAAACATTTAACATTTTCAAACATTAAATCTATCTTTTATTTGGACAGTGAGATGCACTAAATTTGTGGAATATATGAAATATTAAAATGCTTAACTACCCTACTGGATATGTACGATTCATATATCCCCAAACCGTCAAAATATAGAAAAGCTATTTTTTTTTTTTAGTTTTGAGATGCCATCACTAAACTGATGGCCTTGGTTTTTTTACCTTAACTGAACTAGCATTGTTTGCTAAAAGAGAGCAGTCAGTAGCCCCAAAGTGACTAGAAACTCACAACATCCATATTTAATAAGATGCTATAGCAGAAATATTGCATGCATTCTGTACTACAATAGGAAAGCAATATTCATTATTCTACAGATTATTCCTTAATAAATATTTCAGAAACTTGAAGTGGAAAAAAATTAGAATAGCATATACTGTGTTCTTGATAGTTTAAAAGCACTTTTGTTTTCTGACCTATGATGAATCCTTATATTATTTTCATTTCTGATGCATTTTAATGCCATTATGGGTTTGAAATTCATCTTTTGATCAGTTTGAGGGGATGAAGATATTTGTTTTGTTAGTGTGCACAAACAAGTTAAAAGTCATCTTCCATTAGCATGTACAGAGAGCTGACACTTTTTTATTATTATTGTTCCAGGTACTTCAGATATCTCTGTGTAAATATGACAATTTACTCAATGGAACAAGAACAAATTGCCAAGCATGCTCACCAATCTCCCCTTCTGAAAGCCAAGGAAATTGACTGCTGGGCTGTCATTGCTCTCACTTGCATACGGTGATGTCAAAAGCAAAGAGCTATCTGAGAAACAAAAAACCCCAACATTATCCCTCCAAGTAGCGTGTGTTTTCAGTTGATTTGTGTAGCTGTGTGAGTATCCTGAAATTAATCCTAACAGATAGCGGGCTGAGTTAATACAGCTGCTCTTTAGTTCAAATGTAACTGAAAGTTAAGATCCAAACAAAGGATGTGTGTGAGTGTGTGGGCAGGGATTCATGTGGCCCAGGTACCACCCCTGGACACAATGGGAATTTGTCATCAATGTACGTTAACAGGACAGCCAAAAGTGTCTGAGAGGGACTTTGCCCAGAAACCTGGGCAAACTAGAGAAACTCAACAATTCTGAAGTTTGGTTAAAGGTACCATCTGCCCTGTAAACAGTAACCAAGGGATCAACAGAGGATTTCAGAGCAACAAGGGAGGCAACTTGAAAAGAAGCGTGTAGGAGGAATGAAAAGGGCTCGCTCCCGCTGCGGGGCTGCCAGAGCAGAGAGCAGCTGGGGGCACCCTGCACGGCAGCGGTGCAGCGCTCAGCTGGGCTGGCACAGGCGCATGGCATGGGGGGCACTGAGGTGCAGGAGGCAGCATGGGGACACATAAAGCCAGAGTCCCACCACCTCCCACAGGAGAGGAACCAGCACTCCAAGGGTGTGGAGCGCTTCTAAGACTTCTAACCCCCCTGAGCTGAGAGAAGAGGGCTGTAATGGGGAAGGTGTGCTAGTGTAAGGGGGTGCACGAATTTTCTGACATTAATTATAGAAGGGTGTTTAAAAATTTGCAGGTGTTTATTAATGTTTTGTAAGTTACTAGTGTTCTGGTTTCTCTGTTGTACTACTGATATTGATCCTGGATGTATAGTTCACTGATTGTAAGCCAATTATGTTTTCTTAAATCAATAAACAGCTTTGATTCTATTTTATTTAAAAGCTATGAATTGAGCAATTTTTTGGCAAGTTTGTGTGTTTGCAGCTGTACACATGTACTAGGGAAGGGTATGAGAGCATCTTTAAAGTGTTGGTGGAATAGGCAGAGCAGAAGAGAAGTCCCCTAGGGTTACAGTTCTGCTAATTCCATATTTTGTTTCAATAAATTCTCTCCTTTGGTGTTACCAATCTTAGAAATTAAAATAAGAACTGAAGAGTACTCCAGCTGTGGCCTCAGCAATGCTGAGTAGGTAGAAAAGATCACCTCCCTCAGCAGGCTGGCATCACCTGTCCTAATGCAGCCCAGGATACCATTAGCCTTCTATGTGGCAAGGGCACACTGGCAGCTCGTGTTCCACTTGGTGTCCATCAGGACCCCCGGGGCCTTTTCTGCAAAGCTGCTTTCCACTCATCACTGTCCCCCAGGTTTGACTGTTCACACAGTTTTCAAGCCACACAAAGTACAACGAAGATCTTAGTCTGTTATACTCTTGAAGATATCAACATGGTAGATACTCTCCCAAAGGCAAATGAAACAGAAAACTGGAATCATTGAGAACCGATGAATATCTTAAAAGATCAAACTAGAGAGGGGTTTTTTTTCCAAGTGAAGAATAATAAGGTATAAGATTTTGGGATTTGAAAGGGATTAAAGGTCACAGTATTACTGCAGTTTTGCTAAGAAGAGCATAAAAAATTGTCTGGTTAAAACTGCAGACAAAATTGCAGAGGTGGACAGAATGTATTGCTTGGGACATTGGAACAGAGCAGAAATACCAGGGTTACTATTTCAATTTTTTAAGTTCCAAACAGTCTGCTGTTGAAGCAGTCAGAAATTTGATTTTAGATCCCTTCTAAAGGATGAAATAATTAATTATAAAAATAAAGTTACATCTGAAGCCAGAAACAGATCCTGGGACTCCAAAAAGGGTATTCAGTCTCATAAGGGAGAAACACATCAAAGCCCAAAGGCCGGAACCAGTCTCTGGGGGAAGAAAATAAACTTCATCTTCCTAGAATCAAAAAATCTTGAAGTACCTTATATTCAGGAAAAAGAAAGAGTTTGTTCTCAGCCCCTGAGGCCCATCAAACACAAATGTGTGGTTTGTCCATGTGGAAAGTGTTTTGGAATATAAACTATTTTGGGCCATTAAAGAACCAAACCCAACCCAACCCTGCCATGGCGTTGTACTCCAAACCAGTTTCACATGTGAAGACAAAAGTGTTTTGGAATCACATCATTGTCTCCCTTAACAGGCGAATGAGTAGACAGGGCTGTTAGCTAGCAGTGACAGAGAAGGGAGAAAATGAAGACACTGAATATGTGCTCTCATTTTAATGAGTTGTTAATTCATATCTCCTAGCCAGGGCCTTTTATTAGAGACTGTAAATCTCAGACAGACAAGGAATCATGAGATTTTGAAATTGCCTTGTAAATTAGTTACTGGTAATGAAACCATTTAGTTTCTGAAAGGATGGGATTGTAAAGGCTTTCCACATTGAAATAATTATTGAACATTACTGAACCAAATAATTAAACTGTGCTGTATAAAAGCTCCCATAATAATATTCACACAATTTCCTTTTCTTCCTTTTAAAAATTCTACATTATAAGACTTGTTATTGATATGTGAAGGTAAAAATATGACTGTCACAGCCAACATTACATTCATTGTTTCAAGCTATATAGAAGATCTAGTACATGATGTATAAGATTCAAGAGCGATTCATCTTCACCATATAATCTATCAAGACTCTTATATTTCAGAGATTTTAAAAACATACCGAGATAAAAGGGGGATTTTAAAAACATTAAGATAGTTATAGATTTTAAATTAAACTTTGAACAGGTAAAATATTAAAAATTCAAAGTCGTGTTGGTTGTTTATCAGTGTCATCTCAAATTAGACTTTAGGTTCCAAATAATATTTTCCTTATCTGTGCTGATGAAGGGGGACTATAAACATACAGCTTAATGTGGAAAATAAGATATTCCATCCTCATTCGTTTCTTTACTGCTGTTTGAAAAAAAAGGAGATAGGGAGGGGTGCTTTACATTAGAATGAAATAGATTTTGTTCTTTCTGATGATGTTTTTTGTTTAAAAAGGAATAAAGTACTATGATTTGCCTGTAAAAGATTTCCCATGCTGATCTCAAAACCTTAGGTTTTGTAAGTGAACCTTAGTTCCAACCACATTGTTGATACCTACTTGTCGCTATGCTATGGGAGAACACTGTACAGATCTGAACTATGCCCAGATTAGTTTTTCTGGAGACTTAAATTTCTATATTGAAAAATCTACAAAGAGTTACAGAATTGCTCAGAATTCACAGTATCTTAAATCTCTAAGCTCAAATGATTCAAAAGATCTCTGAATATGAAAAACCCAGTTTTTTATATTCATTGCTTAAATACATAAATTGGACACAAAAGCCTATTTCCCATCCCCCCTGTACCACTTGGGGTGGGGGAAGAAATTGGAATGAAGACGTGAAGTTGAGCCTGGTAAGACAGAGGGCTGGGGCGAGCTGTTTTTATTTTTGTCTTTGTTTCTCACCATCCAAGTCCATTTTTACTTGGCAGTAAATGTAATTGATCAAATAATAAAACGGTTTGGGTTGGAAGGGACATTAAGGATCCCATAGGCAGGGATGCTTCCAACTAGAGCGGGTTGCTCAAAGCCCCACCCAGACTGGTCTTGAACCCCTCCAGGGATAAATTCCGTTACACGTATTCAACTGTCCTATGTGGGAATACTGATTTTGCATATAATAGGAGAGTCATAAAACTAACAATGATAAGACACATGCAGATCCTAACTTCAAATGACCTGAGAAAGATCATGCAGAAAAAAATGCTGTTTAAGTTTGATCTTTTATTCCTCAAATCCTCTTTTTAAGTGTAGAAAAGAAAAAGAAATAAAAAATCTGTATTGAAAGAATCTAATTTTAGACAATTTTGCTCTAACTCTCCTGGGGGAAAAGATATCTTTTCTGTCTGTATACAAAGCCACTTCTTCACTCTGAAAGCATAACGAAAGCAGCTATCCTAACACAAGAACCCCCCTCTCATCCTGTGAAATCCCTAACAAAAATAATCCTCCCCCCTAATATTTGAAGATAGCTTTCTGAGTATATAATAATACTCCAGTGAATTCCTGACACAGAAGCATGGCAAGGATTTCCCCATCTGTTAGCATGAGATAAGTTCTGATTTGATGTGATAAGAGATTTTCTCCTGTTCATAAGACAGAGGTTAGTACTGTATTCACAGCTTGAAACATAATTTCTACACGTGAATTGCCAGGAATATTATTTACCTGTTTTCAGAGCCTCTGAGCTGCAAGTTGACACATATATGGAAATGCTACAATAAACAAATATGGAATAACTACAATAAATTATTTCTTTAGGTTGGAAAAGCAGGAGAAGGAGATTAAGTAATACACAACTCTAGTCAAGGAATATTAAAAATAACTTTTGTCATTGCATCCATTTACTTTTACAGAAATTTTTCACTGAAGCTTTACACTGAGTCCATGTTACAGAGTGTTTTACTCAACTGAGTGCAAGGATTTGGTTAGACTCTACTGAAAATGCAACCTATCTGTCTGGGTAGGTTAATTATACTCAGTAATACTAAAGGAACTTGATCTTGAATAACTCGTTCACAATTTTCAAGTACATTTACTATAAGATGAATAATTAATTTACTAACATATTTGTTTCGTGTTATAATTTTATTATAAATTACTGGGTATATAAATCTATTCTGTCAAAAGTGATCTTTATCAACTGTAAATTCCAATGTGATTTAAAATTATATATACTAATCCTTATTATACTGTTTGTGTTCAGACTTTTCAAAAGCAGAGTAAGCATTTCTCCATGAACATGCACAGACTAGAGTTTTACATGAGTAAAATTAACTGTATGCGTTTATAACCTTGTAACATAAACCCATCTTGTAGAAACTGTATATATGGAACACTCAAAGCAGCACAACAGGTCACTGCTTAAGGATTAGAAAATCCAAGAATGGAATTATAAGGTTTAATGGCATATTTTTTTCTTATATTATTAATTAGAGGCCAAGACTGAAAAGACATGATTCTATCAAAAACATAAAGTTTGTTGAAGAACTTTTGACACCTTTGCTCTATAGTTACAATACAATGAGAGAAATGAAGCTGTTCTCATGACAAAGGTGACTTTTAAACCATATCACAGCCTACAAATGCAAGCTTAGCATTTACTTTATTTCTCTTCCAATAACAGCTTTGTCAATAGCATAAGCAGCCAGTGTCCAATAACACAGAGAAGGGAACTGTCAGGTGTGATTTCATCACTGTTTGGATAAGCCCAGGAAGCCCACAGTCTCTTAACAGAATCAATAGGCAGCTAATGAGCACTTCACGTCATGGAAGGTTTGAGCCAGGTAAAGAAACCCACTGAGGAAAATACTTCAGCACTTAAGTAGAACTCCGAAACGTATGCTTAAGTCTCATATATCATATGGGGATATAAATGCAGGCTTCATGCTTCATGATTTTCTGCATAAGCAATGCTTAAATATAATTCTAAATTCTGAACTACAAGCTGTTTACAGTGCTTATCTCAGAAGGTGTTTCAAATAGGATATACCTTATTTGAAATTGGAAATTCCCGCTGAAGCTCTGGCCACTTCCAAATAGTAAAGGAAACTGATGGAAGCAAAAGGATCCTCCTACTAACTGCGAATTTAAAATGTCAATTAATATCTCATAATTATTTGACACTAGATCATAACTTGGTTCAATTTAAAAAATTATTCTGTAAAATCAGAATAACACCCCTAGTATCCTAGGGTATCATACCTTTTTTGCCTCAAAGATTTCTTTATCAAAAGTGTTTGCAAGTCGAAAGTTGCTTTTTTTAAACTTCTAACTCAATCTCAACCTGGGATTTGAAAGTCAAATTGGTTTCTTCTTCTTGCCATCACTGATTGTAGTAAAGATTTTTTTCCTAAGCGGGATTTGATCCCTGGTGTAACCTCAATTCTTCAACTAAACTCTCAGATAAATTAGTACAGAGTTATTTCCTTTAATGGGCTTGCTTTTATGCAATTAACTAGACCAGAGAAAGAATGTGTAAGCCAGATAAAATAAAAATCTACCAACATGAACAATTAAGTATTGAACTAAGCTTGAAAGAAAAATGGTGGATTATCTGCTTTTGCTATTTTCAAATAAAAGGATGATGCCCTTCTGGAATATTTTGTTATGCAAGCTTAGATTATTGCAGCATATATGGCAGTAACAAAACCAAGCAGGGCGATTATTTTTTACTTGAAATTATACCTGCATATTAAATTAACAGAATTTCTTTTTGGTAAATGTAGTGTCTAATCGAGTCCCTTCTTTAGAGATTATTTCTTTTCTTTGTTCCCAATTTATAAGACAGACAGGCAGTCTTGTTTCTTGAAACACAGCAGGAAACAGTTTCTTTACTTGTTCTCTATGTCATTTTCTGCCCTCCCAACACTTAAGTAAGGAAATTTTCTTCATTTTTTTTTTCCTTTGCCTTCATCTTATGTCTATGTACTTATCCCTGCAGGGTTCCCCCATCTTTTCTATTTTTCTAGTTCTCTTCCACATACTTTAACAAGTTTAAAACCCAATCTACCACCAGATTCTAAGGCTGTGGTTTGGCAGTACTGTATCTACCATGATCCTTGTACCAGATCAGCACCACAATGACAAGATTAAAAGTACTGATTTTGAAGAAATATGTTCTGCTTCAGCTTTGTTCAAAGTAACTTTTCATTGATGGGCTATATACTGGCTATCCATACCATCATACATTTATGCTTCATCATGTATGCTCTGTCGAAAGCAAGCATAAGGCTGAAATAGAAACATAAAGCCACTATGAATCAATATCAAGGTTCATCATTAACTTGGCAAAAACACAGTTGTTTCATTGGGTCTGACTCAGATCAAACTCATAATTCCTATTCATCCAGCTACATACAACAGTCTTCATCAGAGACTCACATTGCAAGAGGGTCAGCAGACTACTGTCCTTGTTAAGCAAATTTTTTTCCAGTTATTCAAAATAAATTACTTTGTTAGCAAAGAGATAATGTATGTGTGTGCATGCATATGCACATGACGAAGAAAGGCAAAAAAATAAATCCAAAACCTGTAAAAGCATAACAATGGAATAAGAAAGTGGAGTTCCGTATAAATACCATTAAGAAGTATTTATGCACCGTATACCTCATGCAGAATTCAGGAGGTATTGCCAAGACTGCTTCCTCTACAACGTCGCTGGTATTCTCAGTATTGTTCTGGACAATCAAGAGCTGACTCTACTGAACTGACATAGTAGGTGTAACAGGCAACGAAAATCGGCTCATCTTGTATTAACTTAGGAAAAAAGTTTTCCAACCTTACGAATTCTCAAACTGTATAAACAAAAGATCACAGAGGAGCACAAGGTAACCTCAGTGGCATGAGCTCATGAACTCTCATTTTATACAGCCACTATTTGGACACTATTTTCTCACTGTTCACAGTACGAGATGTATGATTTCTTCTACGACTACTTGCTTTTTCCTTACATTCATGCAGAAGACCATCTTCCACTCTGAACTAAGAAAAGAAAGCAGCCATGTCCCAGCTTTCATGCACTGGCAAGCTATCATTCTTATGAAATAAGAAGAAACTGCAAAATATGCCAAAGAAACTCTAATGGCTTAAAATTTATTAGGTTTTACCAGAAAGTCCATCATCAGTGGCTATTCATTTATCATAATGAACACTAATCTTATCTATCAGCTGTATTATGCAAAAAATAAATGCTGCTGGAAAACAAAAGAATACAAATTGCATTCTGTGTTCCTTTACTTGTAAAGGTCTCTTAAAGTGTATATTTCATTTGATAAGGTTAATGAGAGGCAAATATTTACCCTATTTTATTTTGTTAGTCTTCAGAGAGCTATCAAAGACAGCCTTCGCGCTTAAGACCTTTCCTTTGGAATTCTCTTCATTAGACTATATTTTCACATATCAAGATCTATGAGATGACTACTGGTACCAGGGGCTTTAGTTCCATTAACACCTGATGCGTGCTGCAGCCAGCTCGTTAGCCACTGAGCCGTGCTGCACGTCACTGCTCTACCAGAAGCTTGTCAGCCCGAAAGGCAACCTGCACACCACCAATGACTAACACCAACAGCAACAGTCGTCAGTTATGCTCAGTGACAGAGCTTCAATAGCTCAGTAACAAACTATAGACACCATCTATTCCATTCTAAATATCTCAGGAAAGGACTGTTTTTTAATGAAATTGTGAGACAAAGGCATTTTAAGTTTGGGAGTTTGCTAGAATGCCGGTGTTACGTAAGTCTACCTGGGAACGGTGTGTTTTCTGAATAATGATTCCATTTGTGTCAGTCACCAACTACAGAACCTCCTCAGCTTTTATTTTTTCAAAGACTTAATTGCAAAAATTCTTACTGCCTCTTCCCTTTCAATTCACAAGTAAAATTGGAAAAGACAAATGAATGATTAAACAAAGCCATGACAAGAAACAATGTTAAAAATGACAACTTTACAGCTTGTGATTATCAGTTAAATAATGAAAGACAAGTATTATCTATGAGATAAGTGGATGCAGGACTAGGGGTTTCACTCTTAAAAGGCTTTACAAACAGAGATTGGAAGAATCTGAAGAGTCATAAATTCCTAAAACGTGTCAACATCTAACACAATTTAATGACAGTTACATTTCTTTGTAGCCAACAATCAAGCAGCATTTCTCAAAATATTAATTAAATTATATCAAAATATCTCTTCTGGTATATAAATTTTACCTTTTTTTTTTTAGTTCAAAACTACTGAAGTCTTGAAAGACAACGCAAGTTATTCAGATGATATGTTTTGGAAATCCAAAATTTAATATTCAAAATTACACCCAACTTTTTCAATGGTCTGTTCAGAGAAAGTGGTGGTTCCCTTCAACTAAGCTGGAAGGTGAGTCCATGGAGAAGCCCCTGTGAAATTCTCTGGTATTAAGAAAATCACAGATTTGAGCCTCCAACTGATTTTCACGTAAAAAAGTGATTCCCCAACTTACAAAAGAACTGTCTCAGTACTGGAAAACAATCTCAGATCTCGTGAGATCAGCATCCCAACCACATGATCTCATTTCCTTTTCCTTCCCATTGCTTCATTTTTGGAGCTTTTCCCTGCAGTGAGGCTTTGAGAGTTTTTTTTTAAAGAATTTCATAAAATCCCAAGAATAGAAACCTTATTTTTATATATATATATAATAATCACATCAAATGCCAATTTATCAATTCCCCAGCAACAGCAGGCACTGAAGACACACTGTCATGTATCACACTCTAATCCAAATCTCAATATTTACAGAGAAATCCATGATTACTGCTCAGATGCACACAGTTTTACTTATTTATGATTCTCTTTAGAAACATTCAACAACTGTAAACATGGTAATTTCTGCTGGCAATAAATACTTCCCCTGTTATTTGTGTACCGTTAGCCTTTATCTTGATGATTAACAGAGACTTATTAGCTCAGGAAAGTTAGCAAACACCACTGTTAAGTGGGAAGGTATTGTTAGGGCAAGAAGCAAATGACCTGACTGCTAAAAAAAACCTCACAAAAATTCCATAAAAAAACCCAAAAGAAATCCCCTAAAACATATACAGAAAGTAAAAACATAAGAATATTTTTAAATTCAGAAAGCATAAATGCATTAAAGTCTTATTTTTGATGCAATTAATATTACTCTTTAAACATACATATAACCAATTTTCAAGTTATTAAATAGAGAAGGAAGAGTTCAATGTATTATTCCACTTCAATTATAGATTTTATCAACACAAAAATCTCACCACTTAGGCTTCAAGAATGTGCCGATGAAAAAAGGCATGTTAAACTCTTTTGTACACAAGAACTTCTAATGGCTTTACAGGTAAGTGTTTGTGTACCTCTAAGAAAACAATTTTGCAAACTAGGTGGTCACACATATTCAAAATGTATGAAACAATGAAAAATTATTGTATGTAATTCTACCAACTCAGATTTATGTGAGCCTAATACTTAGAATGCACACTTTCCATACACTGAAGGAGAAATGGAAAAGAAACTAAGACATCTGTATAAAAAAATTGTCAAAAGCATTTGATCAGCAACAAAACAGGGCATTGTAACATGACATTAAAACAGTATCTTTCACCTCAGATTTTGACCAACAGAAGGGAAGTGTAGCCATGAACATGTTCAGCCTATGAATCAATCAATAGCACAGGCCAGGCAATTATGTTCCTCCATATACTTAGGCTCCAACTTTCCAGCAACGTGAGAGGGGCTACCCATAAATCATGCTCCTAATGCAATTTTTTGAAACACAAAAATTAAAATCTCACCACTTAGGCTTCAAGAATGTGCCGATGAAAAAAGGCATGTTAAACTCTTTTGTACACAAGAACTTCTAATGGCTTTACAGGTAAGTGTTTGTGTACCTCTAAGAAAACAATTTTGCAAACTAGGTGGTCACACATTAGGTGTCAGTTCTAGGTGGTCACACTAGGTGGTCAGTTCTTAAACAACTCCTGCTTCTAGTGCCGTACCACTGTCCTTGTCTTCAGGTACACTCTTAATTTCTCCAAAACAGCAAATATACCTTTCCCAGTTCATGTTTTTCATCTAGCAAAAATAAAATCAAACCATTTTTGGCTTTTACTCTTTCGTTTGCCTTTCATATTTGAATCCGAGCATCTCCTGAAGCTGAATTGCCCTTTCTCATTTGTTCAACTTCCATCGCTGAATTACCCATACTGAAATATTTCATGTGATCAAACAGAAGAAATTTAAGACAACTTGAACACCTTTTGCCAGCATTAATTTTCTCTCGAGACAAATGTGAATTCAGTCCAAGGAAATGTAGATAGATGATTTTTGGCATGGATAAATTAAAAGAAAAAACAAAACATAAAGCAAATCTTGATGGTCAGTAAGGTCACTTGCTGTGGATAATGTAGTTCTTCACAATTGATGTTTGCAATATATTGGCAGAAGGATATTTTTAGCAAAGACTTAATTTGTGGTTTCAATATATTCAATACCCAGTGCCTTCTCATTCTATGCTTCTACAGGTCACTTCATTTGTGGAAAGACAAAACCTTCAGGGTTATTAATAAAAAATGGGGGGGGAAGGAACAAAACAAACACCTAAAATATAAGTTTCACAAGCAGCAAATTTCTCAAGTGTAGTAAAGTTAAATCTAGATAATTATATTAGAATATAACATCACTGGCAATCTTGAAATCCATCATATGTATCCCCAAATCAGCCAATATATTTCTTCCAGAGGAGAAGATAGTTCCATCTTCTCAATTGCATCATTACAGCTACATTCACAACTTTAAACAAACGCTACCATGTCAAACTTGCTTCATGCAGGAATTCATTCACATGTTAAGTTGTAATGATGATATATAAACTCAGGTACATATATGCATACATATTTTTATACTAGTATAAGTTACTGTCAGTGTTATCCATCATACTGCCTGTACAAGACATTGACTCATTACACATGATAGCGGGTTTTATGCAAGTATGAGTAGTTTAGAAAACAAATGGATTAGACTTTATCATTGAAAAAGTTGGTGAGCAACCATGAAGTTTTCAATAAACTGTATTGCTCTATATGTGATAGCCACATAGCCACACATACTATATATATCTGCAGAGACTATATACAATTTTATGCACACCAACATATGCAACTGTTTGAATATATTCATACACGTATTTCCTCATAACCATATTCTCATCTTGAAGTTTATCTTGAATCCAGTACAGAAACAAAATGTACAGAGAAATTATCTTTTAAAATATTAGAAAAGTGAAAGTACATAATTGTCTCATAGGCAACTTTGGACAATAATTTCTATATTTAGTGAATAAAACAGAAGAAATGTTGGGGGGAGGTGTTAAAGATTACAGGTTCTTTTAGAAATAAAGAGAAATTAATAGATTTTAAAATATTTTCATTTACATATTTTTGTTGTTAAACACTGATTTTTCACCATCAGAGGAAGCAGAGACATTTTAAAATCTAGTTCCATTAAAAACAGATTTAATATTTGACTTTCAAAATATACCTAAGAAGTCACCTGTTAAAATTTATACTAAAGCTCAATGCTAATTTCCACAAATAAAAGACACTATAATTAAGCAATTGCAGTTATAAATAATAACTTCACACCTGCAATACAGGCAACTAATAAGAAAACTCCTCATCTGGTAATAGGAGGTGGAGCATAAGGAGAGCAAATTCACAAAACGCACTCGTAAAAATCTCTGATACTTTAAATCAAATGCATTTGCCAGGATACAAAGCAACATAAAACTTCACTGCAAGGTTGTATCGTGGCTCTATGAAAAGGCCTTTCCTTCCATGTTAACTGTCTCATGGTAGTTTCTTCATTTGAATCAAAAAGGGGGAAAGTGAAATAGTATCCCAACAGTTAAAGCAAAGTAAGCATATCAAAATACATGCAATGGGCTTATTAGTTCAGTTTTGACAGGTTGCTAAACGGTAACTCACGGTGAAGAGTTGAAAACATTCCACAATTAATTACCTCGATATGCACCGCTAGAGCTAGAGTCTGTGAAAGAACTGCTGACAGTACAAAATTCGCATTCCAGTGCTCCTCCCGCCTCTCCCAATTTACAGGAGAATAGGAAATCATGAACAATTGATACACTCTGTTAGCTCCTATCATGGAGGGTGAGCTCACATGTAGCCTTAGGGGTATCTTACACAGTTTAATGCTGAAAATAAAAGGTAATGTTCTTGGCAAAGAGCTGGGGGGATTAAATTTGGAAGGCTTGAAGCAGCTTTGAATTGTAGTCAATAAAAAAGAACCAAATAGTAATTTTGTAATTTAACTGTGCTGGTTATGCCCAATGAGTCAGAGACTTGTGAAATAAAGCGTGTAAATAGAAAAATGGCTTAACTCTTTCTGCAATGGCAGTGTATTTTCTCCCTTCTTTTTCCTTCCTTTCTTCATAACTTCCTTTCTTCCCTTACTGTTTCTTTGTTTCAATAATACTACATGGTTACTTTCTCCAGCTCACTCTCTTGGGACAACTCATCATTCAAAGAGAAATGATGCCTTTTTGAAGTAGCTTTTTTTAATTTGTTCTGTGCTGTGGACAACGACGACCGTGCCAACAGAGCTTGTAAAGATAAATGCCTAGCAACTGTTCCAAGCAAATTAAACGGGTGGCTCAGTATTATCTGTCGGTCCCAATGGAAACTCTACACTCAAGGTGACTCCCTTTTGAACACTGTCTCCCCTACACCATTGCCTAAGCTGTGTGTGCAGCCCGTCATTTTGATATTTATATCAAATAAAGAAATAAGTAACATTTTGCATAATGCGATGCTCACCTTCCCCTGGTTCTGATCAGCTTTCGAGGCAACCCTGCTGCCAAACTACACAGCTCTGACACTCCAGAGAGAATTGCCTCCACGTTAAATAGGTTAAGCAAGATTCTGTTCTGAAGTCCAAAATCACCTTGTGTCTGCAGTTACCCTTATGTGAACAAAGAAAGGTAGAACAAGAGACCACCGAGTTCAGCCAGTGTGGCTATTTCTGCACCAAACTAGGCATGTACTCCAATATCCTGCCTTAACAATAAAAAAAGCTTTTCTTGTCAAAAAGCAAGGCAGCTCCACTATCCGATCACATGATTAATCACTACATGATTCATTTGCCTGCCACTACTTAAATTTAACATTTTTATAGTAAAAAAAGGAAATACTTTTGTTTCCATAATACAACTAAACAAGGTATACATTATTAACCACTTCCTTAATTGCAATAATTTTTATGATTTCTCAAATTACTGAACCATGAATACTCCAAGCAATTCTGAGTAGAGGTAAAATTAAATTATTTTTCAAAAAATGTACCCTTATAATTACCTCACAGTAGTAAATTATCGAGACTATCATTGTCCTGATTTAATAAGATCATAACCACATTCAGCCTCATTTAGAAAATTACAGAACACTACAATAACTAGGTTATTCTCTACTGCTTCACTGACATTATGTTCAAACTCTAGATTTTGGGCAATTTATTTAGGAGCAGTTTGATTTTGCTGAGAAAATAAGTAAAGTCTACTTCAAAAGAGAAGGAAACTGTTAATAAAAATAATATAAAAACCCCCATAAATTTCCAGGTAAATTTCCAGGTGAAATTTTTCAAAATCAGCAATTTTCTGGATTAATTTTAATTATCTGCTTTAGAGGGAACATGAGTTCAACTAATTCTGAGAATCACAGAATCGCTTAGGTTGGAAGGTACCTTTCAGATGATCTAGTCCAACCATCAAACCTATGTGAACTATTTCAAATGCTTGCTGTTGCTACTATCTACTGAGAATCTAATTTTACGTTTCAAATCACTACTTCCTTTGCTTAAGAAGTGGTATTTAAAAAACACTATGTGATTTTTTCTTATAATACAGCAAAGAACTCTTGCTGCTTCTCTTCTGGCCCTGAAGCCCACAGGAACAGCAGAATAACAGAACCAGACAAGCAGAACTTTGTCTTACAAAATAGAAAGTGTGTTTGAATCCGCACATGCTGAAAAATAAATGACCGATGAGTGATTACTCCCACGATTGTGTTATTGCACACAAGATAAGCCCCACCACAGTGACCTCCTCCTGCAGTTGTCTTTTTAAAGCAAAGCTCACATAACTCCTGTGCTGCATGTTGAACGCAGCCAGCAGATCCACACAGTGACCATCCACTTGGCCTTGGAGACAGACTTCAAAGTCCCACTAAAGCTTTGGCAGAAAATGCATGGAGTTGCTCAGCTGTCCACTGTGGTATCTGGAGAGCAGCAGTTTTTGGAACTGCAGCACCTAATTGAATCTTTGTTCCATTTTAAGCCATCACACCTTTTTTGTTTGCATGTTTTCCATTGAAAAATGGAAGTTAAGTGCTTTTGGAAAACGGGATTCTGATGTCTCATTTAAAATAATATTGGTGATCTTATGAGTCTCAAGATAGAGTACAGGTTTTAATATAAGTATATTAACTATTTAGAATAATCCTACAAAACATATTTATTCAAGCGAGCAAATACAGTTGCTGATATCCAAGCAGAAATCTTAAAACTTCTCTGTTTTTAAAAAGAATTCCCAGAAAATGCAGTAGGTGCATCCTTAAATCTTATAGAACAAATTACTTCAAACAATCATGACAGAATAGTAACTCTGTCATCATGAGTGGTCTTAGTTGAGATACTCAACAGTAAGATTTATCTGTTCTAAATACATCTTGTCTGTAAGAAAGTCAACATTTGCTGCTGTTTAGCACAGGACTTTGGCAATTTGAGGAGGGTACCCTCAATGGGAAATTGGTATCTCTGGTGCTGGAATCTAAGAAATATGATTAATTTTGTATATTCATTCATGATACTACATTTATGAAATGGTGTACACATTCAAAGGGACCAAAAATGTCCCTTGTAAATTAGCATTCATTTCTCTCCAGTTGATTATCTTCAGTATTATTCTCTTGCACTTTAAAACCAAGTGAATTATTTACTTGGTTCCTAGAAAACATTGCATGGTATTTTTTTGTAAGATTTGTCATCCCCATTTTGTTTTCTCTTCATTTAGTAGTTTTGAAAATACTATTACACATCCTACACTGTTGGATGTGGTTTTTTATTTCTCCCCCCAGTCCTGTTACGAGAATTTTCCTTGCTTCAAATGGAAAGTAAGTATTTGAACATGATGGTCTTACTCTACTCCATCCATTTTAAATTTTTTGCCCCTTTCACTGAACCGACTGACCCTCTCGCTCCCTTCAGTTTTGAACTAGCAGCAAATGTCATTTCCTTTCAATAAATCCTTTTTCCCATAGGTCACTCCTATATGAAACGAACAAAATCTGTCCCTGGTATAAATTCTTGTCATATTTGGCTAGTCTCTGATTCAAAGAGAGACATAAGAAAGAAATATATCAAGTTCCACTCTATCTTCCAAGAAATGCAGATACAATAAGGAAAAAGAAAATAAGGGTAATATGCAAGGGAAATGAACAGTAACACGGGAGAACCCTGTGGTGCAGAGGAAAGAAGCATGGTGTAATATGAGAGGAAGAAGTAGCAGATTGTAAGAGACAGAGAATCATGCAGGATGATGTGGAAATTTTTCAAGACCTTTGCCCTCATGAATCATGTATGGAAGACCCAGTTGAGACTCCATGGACTGACAACTAGCACATAAAATTTCATGGATGGTAATGTTTTCAGAGAGCAAGGATAGTAGGGCTGACCTCACTATGTAGTTTGCTAACATAATTAGCTTGCTTGTTTTTGGAAGAGATGCTGGTGTATTTTTTCATTTTCGTTGGCTGGCATACAGAGCCTCCAGAGTACACTTACATCAAATCTTCTATTACCATTTTGACAAAGCACTTCCCTGCATCATTTCAGAGGCCCCTCATGAAATCTCAAAGATAGGTTTTTGGGGGAATAAAAAGTAAAGCAAACAAGTCAAGTCACTTGGCTAACCTTAGTATAGCTTTATTTTTATTCTGCGTTGTAAATATTAACTGTGAATAAAGCATTTCCTTGCATATGTTTCCATATTCCTACCCACTCCGTTACCTTCAATTTAGCTCCACTTGTGCAATGGTAATCACATACGGGAGCTAAAGCTTAAGAGGACAATCCTAGGGAGCTATACAACAGGTTAACTCAAACATTCCTGTGTGAAAATCGTCAAAGAAAGAGTAATCTGCATTTTGCTGGTTGAACAATAGTCTTCCCGAAGTTATAACTTAGGTCAACTGGGTAAAACTTTCCACTGTGGCACTTTTTGATCAAAAGGAGCTACTTCTTGTCAAAGGACAATCTTTACTCATATAACTGTATCACTACTTGGGCGGGCATATGTACTCTAGTAAATAATTTGGGAGGGCTGTAATTTACAAGGGGTTGGTTTTGGTTTGTTTTTTTTTACCTATTCCTAACCACTATAGGTCATAAGCAGAAATTAGATGCAACCAATGCCTTGAAAAAACTTCTGTCTGTACCCACAAACTCTATACAGGTTCTTACTGTGAATAGAGGAAGAAGGGACATTTGAGATGAAAACTATGAAAGATTCCAGACTGAAGATTAGAAGAACAAATACTTTGCAGTACATCTTGGAGGAACTGTTTCTTTATGAAGAACTGAATCTACCACAGCAAAGATCTATGCGATGTCCTCATATTTATGCACAAAAAGCTGCACAATTTGAGGAGCATCAGATCTATTAAGCAAATCTTACAGGATGCAACCACTCTTTTTTTTTTTTTTTTTTTTTTTTTAGAAATCTTAGACAGAAATAGTGCAGCCCTCCCTTGGGTACTACATGATGATTTAAAACTCCCTGTACCTGAATTACTTGAGCCATAAATATTTTCTTAGTCCTTAGACTGCCTCATTAAATCAGAGAATTATAATTATTATGATCAGTTGTTTGAAGAAGTGATCAAAGAATTACCAGCAATCAGCAAATCCTTCTAGACTGGAAATTAAAAAAAGAGTTGCACAGTGACACTAGGAAATTACTGACAGAGTTTGAGAAAGAAAAACGGAGAGTTGATTCAACAACACAGTATATGTGGATCTGGCAACTGAGAATCTCATCTCCCTCTTCTACAAAGGAGACTATAGTCACAAGTGCTTTGGGGCAAGTGGAGTTCTCACGTTCTTCAGCTATGCATGTATTTTCCTAGAATATACAGAAGCTCAAAATTCCTCTCCCTTCAAAAATTAGTTGGATAATAATTACCACTTGCCCCGAGTGTATCTCTGGGGTGAAAGGTATAACCTATGGTCCTTATGTCAGCCATAGTTGCTACAATTCCTGGTTTACAATATATTCTAAAATAACGTCGTTAGCTCTACATCAGTCTAGATAGACGCTGAGCAGATTAATTTATAGTTTATATACATAATTCTAAGTATATATCCCGTAAAACAAGATTATTTCTGAAACTGACCTCTCACTGGGAAAAAAGGAAGCAAAATCCCATACAGCTCTTATAATAAGGTTTGCAATCTAGAATCCACTTTCTTAAAATCAGATTACTTACATAATTCACTTGGTACAAAAGGTATTGCTAAATCCATACCTAATCAAGGCTTTTCACGTTATTTCAAGGTAATTGAGCAATTGTCCCAAACGCACTGGAGGATCCTCAAAAAGGTGAGTTTCTATACTTCAGACAGCTGGCAGGACCAAAATATACGTAGGAAATTGTCTGTTTAGGTATGTATCAGCATAACACCAAAGCTAAGCTCTTCAAAACTTAGAAGTAATACATATGCAAGATCCTATCTCTTATTAAGGGCTTCTAAACAAGAGTATGTGGTATTTTATAAATAAGTGCCATATTTAAAGAGAAAAAAACCACCACAACAACAAAACAAAGGGAATAAAAACATAGCAACATTCATACACTACACTAAATTCATATCGTGTCTGAAAACAAAGCATAGATTATGCTTTTGATAGTTGGAGGCATTACTGATGTGAATTTAAAAGACAAATAAGTGTGCAATATACCAGCAAACTAAGCTGAATTTAAACAAGAAGAAAAACTTCAGAGCTAATTGAAATAAAGGGGTGCAGAGAAGACAAATCCAATATTGTCAAAATACCACGAGGTTTGGCACTTCAGTACTCTCAGACAGCCTTTTTTGTTTCATTAAAACGTCACTTAGACTTGCTGTCCATATTAAAAGGAAGCTATTTATGCCCAGAGCTGTTGAAGAGGCAGCAGCAGCAGTGTGTTACACTCCAGCCTGTTTCTAGGGTCTGTCAATGTTTCCATGCCGGAGTGTTGCAGAAGTGCAGTTGCAGCCACCGTGCAGTGATTGAGTCAATGGGGTTAATGGTGGCAATTAATATAATCACTTTGTGGCAGCAAAGGATGTGTTTAAAACACTTGAGCTAGTCTTCCATCTCTGTTCCTTTCTTTTAAACAGAGATACTGGTGATAGTCTCAAAAGAGAAGCAAACAAATTAATGTGTGTGAAGAACCACTTGCACTCTTCCTCTACCTTGGAACTGTGCCTATTCTATGGCAATATTCTATGGATAGCAAAGGTTTCATCTTTCTATTTAAAAATATTTGCCTCAAATTATTTTCATTCACCTAAACTACGTTTGTTTTTTTTGTGTGTGTTTGTTTTTAAATGCCTCTTGAATACCCAAAATCCAAAACAGAGTCAGTGACATTTCTGGGACTGATGGAAAGCAGGTCACTATTTCTAGTGTTCAAAGATGGATTTTGGGAGTGGAGTGTTTCATGTCCAGATAAGAAAGCTGTAATTTTTAATTACATAAAGCCCGCACCATCTTCAAGAGAGGTAGGCTGCCATTTCTAAAACCTAGGATTCAATCATCAAAAAGAAGGAATGTTGTAGAAAAAGCTCCCCAGCCTTCAGTTGATGTGCTGAACACCTGTGATTACCGACATAAAATTCAAAGTTCTATAATTGCTGTGCTGCATCTTTATGCGCATTTAAAAAGAATAAATAAACTGTTCTACAGCTGCTGACTGGACCACATGAACATGCCCTCTCTCCAAGTCACCAAGTATTTACCTGCATATTACTTCAATCATGGGTGTAAACATATCTTATTGTACTAGTATGAAGCACTCCACAAGAAGTGATGAGCTGTACAANAAACATATCTTATTGTACTAGTATGAAGCACTCCACAAGAAGTGATGAGCTGTACAAGGTAGCATATGAATTTGACAAGCTGGGAAATACTCATCCAGAGCCAGAAGATACTAATAATTTGAATCTTAGCAATGAAATCAGCAAAACATTCAGACTCTGACCTCGGGGTCTCTGCTTCACTGTAACAATTCGGAACCTCCATGCATAAACCAATTCCCAGTATTTCATTGTATCCCATCCCAAAAGCCTGGACTCATACTCTTTAACTTATTTTCCAATAAGTTGCATGGCATAATAATAAAAAAAAAGAAATAAACCACATGTAGTCCACTGTTTCTTACATCATTTTTTGTGGAATACCAAGTCAAGGGCTGTCCCAGGTAAAAATTGTCCTTAAGACACTAGGAGATACCTGAAGTTCCAGGATTAAAGCAGAGGTTAACAATGACACTTGTCCTAAGCATGAAGGTAAATCATATCTGTTTAGAGACTGGGAAACAATCAGAGATGGGGGAACACAGCATCAAGTGAAACCACAGCTTCTTTCCATAGCTAAATCAATGTATTTAGTTGCCTGTTCCAATAAAAGCAAGCAATGCTTGAAATAAAGTCCTTTGACACTTCCCCCCTGCCGCTCTAAGAAGTCAAAACCTATTAATTGCAATAAAATATTACACCGCACACATAATATTCTACTTGGGAAAAGTATGTGTGAAATACCTTGCAATAGCTACAAGTTTCTTAGCTTAAATATTAGATTGCAATAACTGATAGGGTTAATACTTCAGAGAGTTTGAGGGGCATCTTAGCATTTTACTTTTTAGGGAAGAACGAGCTAAATGAAAGAAAATACCATCTACTGTTAAGAACTGTAATCTTGGGAGAACAGGTGAGCTAAGCATTCTCAGGTTAACCTACTTTAACCACATAGGTTAACCTCTGTTCACCTGTTGTGGCTTGGAGGCAACAAGTAACACACAATTCTCCTCTGAGTTGAGGAGGGAGGGAGGAAGAAGGAAGCAAGATGCATTTTCTAAGTTATGACCAGTGAACGTGCACTAGATTAGACCATACCAGAACTACAAAACCCAAGTCTGATAAATAAATGGATTAAGGAACTAGACATTGTAAAGTTCTGCTTCACATAAGAACCACAGATATTGCTCTCAGATGAACAATGACCAAGACCTGTGTAGAAATGAAGAACAGAGAAACGCACCTATTCAATGTGTCTCAGGCCACTCAGAAGGCAGCAGAGCCAGAACCACCTGCTCTCTTTCATACTGCATACTCCTTGACTATAATGGGATTACTGAGCACAAAAGACAGCAGGTATAATTTATAACTCACCATATGATCTGTGACAAATATGCTATCCCTCTTAGACCCACAGACCCATTCAGTACGTCTCCTTATGCTGTAACGTGATCCATCACTAGTCCCATTAAAAAGAATAGGAAACAGTTTGTCAGTTAAGATACTGCAAATAGGAATGAGCAAATTCAAATTTAGTCCCATGTTACGCCCTATTTTTAGTCCACTGTGTGCCTCAGTCCATGGGTTATATACGGTAGCCTCTCTTAACCTGCTCAGCAAGTAACACAGGCCATTTAATAGTTATGTTGCAGACAAGAATAAAAGTAAAATGAATTTTAAAAGTTTGCTTGGCTTTAAACAAAGACTTATACAAACATTAAGTGTTGGGAAATGATGACTGGATGAAAATCTCAGCTGTCATGTTCTAAATTGTATTATTGCCATACGGTTTTGCCTACTGATCAAATACACAATATTATTTTGATAAATAATAAATGTTCCATTTTTAATAGTTTCTGAGAAAAAGTGTGGGTGAAAGACAGGTCTATTAGGTTACAGTTTCAGTACTCTTAACTTAAGTAGGGGGTGCTAAAGGAACAACATCAAATAGAATTTGCATATCAAATTAGTGTATTACATAATGAGGTCTAACAGATTTGTACAAAATATTTCAGAGCTGTACTCATTGCAGTTCTCGTTCTGTTGCTACATTACAGCTATATACCCAATTCTCACTAGATCTGGATATTCAAATGTATTTTAACCAGATTTAGTCATAGTTGGGAAATTCAAATTATTTTTAAAAGAACTCTATTGTTCCCTCTGAAAAGCCTGAAAATAAGTTTAACAATTTAATACTACACAATGGGGTATAGGTTTGTGAATGCCACATTGATACCATCGCTCTAAATGGCATCTATTATTCCAAACTGAATGATAAAAGGAAGCAGAAGGAAAACAATACATTTTATATGCAATCTATGTGATAGTCAAAATAGCTTTTAAAAGAGCTTTAAAGGGTAAGACAGACTATTTTTGATATTCTAATGCAACCTTCTGTATGTCACAGACCACAGAATTCCTCTAGTAATTCAAGCACTGAAAAGAGTACTTCTTTCCTAATAAACAAGTTAACGTTGTCAACTCTGATAAAATGTGCCTGAAACTAGGGCGTCTTTTTGCTTCATTTACTTTTTCATTTCATGTACAGGCACCGCGGATGGTCTCAGTACAGCTTGTGAAGTAGGTCTAATTAAAATGCTTTTAGTCTTATAGTGAACTGAGTAGAAAATGGAATAAAATTATTGCAGGGTTTTAAGGTTTTGATACTGGAGGAGCAGTCACGCAAAAGCAGAGTTAGAAACATACACACTACAGGCTTCTCCTTTTCACACAAAAATGCAGGCAGTAAAAGAATATCTGGCTCCTAAATTTTCCATGTTTTTGTATCAGAATTTCTCACTGCATCTTACAGAATGTCTTACTGACACCAACTCCTTATATGACAGAAGAGGAAATGATGAAAGTCATGTTTATATCCAATAGCAAAAGACGAAAATTCAAATGTTACAAGCCAGGGCTCAATACACTGCTGCCTCATTTGGAGCATTCGCGTTTCTTCTCTCGAATACTTCTCCTATATAGGAGATATCCTAGAAATAAACCTATATATTGTCCTGATTGTTATGACAGAACCGAGTACAAGCATAATAACTGCAGTGATTTTGCAACAGATTTGGGGGTCAAAGCTATTTAAGCGTTAATTGTAAATATGGTTTTGATATCTTCATAGTTACATTCTCACTGAAATGTTTGGTACTCCCTAATGAATTTTTTCTCTACATTTTCCCATTTTAATTACTCTTTGTAACACAAAGGTTATGCAAAGACTAAGCAGAAACCGCCTACTGTGAACTGGAAATACAGATTAACTATATTTTTGTGCACAATAGAGGGAAAGTAGAGATTTTTTCCAGAGCCATATGCAATCATGGTTTTACAATTATTCTCAGAGGTGCTGTTGTGGATGGAGTGACACTGCCACACGTGCAGATAGTGTATGAAGAAGAAAAGAGAGATGAACTTCCCTTGCACAGCTCTATGTGCACACTGCACTGCTGGCTTGCCCGTTTGATGCTGTCTGGTCGTTTCAATTTTCAAAGATTCCATCTACAGAGAAGCAGATACTTCTCCATTTGGTTTTATATCCAACAATCACAGTACTGTGTTTCTGGACTAACACAGAAGTGGTGAATATTTACTCCTGGAATATTATGAAAGTTTTGTCCCTATTAATATGTGTTATCTAACTGCCTTAGGCTTTGGCTTCATATAACAGAACAGACATGAAAGATATTGCTCCTAGCAAAGTACTGTCTCCTATTATCTTCAGCACAAAGTAGATTGCTGTTATTGTGAATGTGAATTCCAAGATCTCTAGCCCTGAGACATACTATTATACTACATTGATACTTTTCCTCAGAGAGAAATAAATACAGTAATTTCAATTAGTATTCCCTTGCATGCTTTGCATTTTGGGACACACTATTTAATAGATATGAATGTTAACAGCATGAAGCTTACAGAAACTGTAATGGGTAAAGCACCACATCTTTTCGCCATGAAAAGAAGCAACAGAAGAATATTCCAAAGATGAGACAACCAACTGTGCAACTGTACAGATGAATGGTATCTCATTACTCAACAAAAAAAAGTGAAATATTTGACTAGCAATTAATATCTGGTCTGAGTTCCAGTCTTGCTCCAATATGTGGAAGATCAAGTCCAAATGGTTTGTTTTCTTGAGATGAGTATTTTAATTAAACTAAGCTCTCGAGTTTTTAACCAAATATTTAATATGTTGGATATCTGAAGCTGATAATTAATATCCAGGTTTTCCAGATGGGAATACTGAGGCACAAGGCACAGAAGTGATTCTGGTAACAGTAACTAACTAGCAGAGTTGGACTGAGAACATCTGTACTTCAGAGCCTTCATAGAAATCAATGACAGAAGGGACCAAATCATCTGGTCTGACATTCAGCCCACAGGCCATTAAACCAGTCCCAGTACATCTCAGAGAGGGCAGGAGAAGATGTGGAAGAAAGTAAAAAGGCAGAGACCAGAGCAGGGCAAATAACAAACACCATTCCCCAAATGGCAGGGAGTTGATTATATGATACACATCCAGCTGATACCAGGGGACAAATTATTTTCTTTGCCACAGACAAGGCACAAAGAAAAGCTAAAGGCCCCAGATGATCTGAAGAAAAAAAATACATTCCTGTCCTATATTTGGCCAACTGTTATTAACACTAGCACATGACCAAGACGCAGCAGCTAGACACCTGAAGTATTTTCACGCTTATCTATTTCTAGCTGGGTCTGTTCTTTGATGCTTCAGAGAGAATAAAAAGCAACAAGCCCCCTTGCCCTTACTGAAGCAAATGGAATAGAGAAATACATTCTGTCTTAAGAGAGCTGGAGATATATATTTTTTGTGTATACTTTGAAAAATGTTGTCTTTATGCAGTGCCGCAAGTATTCTCAGGACACCGAGAGCAACGCAACGCTCCTCAGAGTCAATGAAAGCAAGGACTGAAGGGAGGGAGTCAGATCCTGAGACTTCGAGGCCAGTAAAAGTCTATCAGACCCAGCCAGTCTAACCTGAAAGGTCAGAACACAACAGGAGTCATCTCCTGAACAGGTCATGTGTGGCAGGTAATGACATTATGCAGGCTCTGTCGGACCAAACCTCATCTCTAGCTAAATCTCTGCTGAAGAACTCTTGTTCACCTGTAATCTGAGACAGCAAAAGTATTTTTTGATTTAGGGAAAACACGCTATAACCAAAGATGTCCTTTCTCCAAGAGGTGGAAAAACATCACCTTGAAAAAAATTAATTTTTCTGGATGGAATATCATCATTTCAGTGGGGTTTTACATAGAACGATGGAATGTAGCTTTCATCCCCTAATAACTGATTTCAAAAATTTATGAGATAAAAATAAAGATCACAAAAAATTCTTATTACGTGATCATTCATGTATGTTTGCATTAACTGTTATAAAAAGAATTTTCTACCATTTTTTGACTGTCATTTGTGCTTTTCACACAGATTTTCTCCTTCCAGAAAACTTTTGCTTCCAAACTCTGAGTTATCACCTTTCCATGAACTTGAAGGTCTCCTATATATTAAAAATGATCGTATCAGATCATCCAGACGCCTTTACTGATATTCAGTATAAATTGCCTAAGAACTCAGGGATTTCCCATATCATGCTTCTTGTTGTACAGTTAATATTTTATTGTACTGCAGAAATATGAACTGAAAAGTAATTTCTGAAAGGTATAAAGTTGCAATTAATACCATGCAATAAATAACTTCATTTGTATAAATGGCTGAATTCAGGCAGCAGCAACTACAACAAATATTAAAAAAAGACTGATCTAAAAAAGCTATAAATGTTCATTGGAAATTTTGCTGAGCTCTATAAGACAGCTATTTAATCTTCTAAGCTAAAGGAAAATAACAATTAAAAATCCTCATCAGTAATTTTCTCTTGGAAGAACACAGCCACAAGATCAACATCAAGAGATGTACTACTGAGTGAAACTCAGAAGGTCTAACAGTTCCGTTTACTTTGAATACCCATTTAAGATCTTGTTTCTAATCAGCTAGTATTTATATATTCTACGAATTAATCCTAGTTACTTTTTAACTGAGGAAACCATGTTGACCTAAAAAGATTTATGTGATCCCTTTGAATCCAAAGACTGTAATCATCATTTTCAGAATCTGGGGTTTCTTTTATACATTACTCAAATTTATGAGTTTTTGCAAGGTAGAAATCATGATTTTGCAAGACAGGATATAATACAGGAATGCTTTTTTCCATCGTTCATCTCCCTATTTTTAACAGAACATTTGAAGACTTTAGTTCCATGCCTTGCTTTTTAAAGTAGGTGGACAGGATGACTTCTTAAGGTCCTTTCCCAAGGCATTTTCTGTGTAAAACTTAAGTCTTTGCAACATAGACCTTACATTTTCAATAGCGAAAAAGAAGGTACTTTTGTTTCCATTTTACGAACAGGGGATAGAAGGAGAGTCATTGAAAGTCTTGTCTGAGTTTGGCATACCAGGAATTCAACATTGCACTGAATTAGAACTCATTCTTCTGCACTTCAGTCTAGCACCTTCACACAATAAAATAATTTTCTTTCACAGTTATGCAATATTTTTGCTTCATCTCACAGGATGTGGGAGAGACAAATTCTAAATACCAAGAAAGAAATACAACAGAATGCTTTTGTCTAATTTCTGTAAATTTTGGGTTGTTTCTAATTTAGTTGTTCTACAAGAATGCTCTATGCACACCCTACAACCAACTTAGCAAAAAATTATCCAAGTAGGACTAACATATGGCCCTAAAATAAGTCTCACAATTTAAATTCTTCCTAAAAGTACTTTAATAAATCTGCTTGACAATATTAATTGCTTTTGTTTTAAAGTAATTCACAAAACTCATATTTCATTTACAAGAGTGACCGACACATCAGTTGTATTTCAGCAAACGTACACTAAGTCCCGGCTGGGCCATTCGTATGTGTCCATTTTGCTAGAAGTGCAAAAGGAAGGTTCCATTCCTGCCAATTCAGACACTAATCTTCTTCCAATCATGCCTTTCTAGAAGTTTAAGCAGATAAAGGAAATAAACAAAAGGTGAAAGGAAGCTGAAAGAATACAGCATTTGGTCGTGATAAAAAGTCAGAAACAGGGAAACCTACTTCAGTCTGCAAAGTCATTATAATAATTTGTTTAGAAAGCAGTGAAGAAAAAAATCGGTAAACACTTTGGAAAGTGCTGGATCAATTTGCAAGCGCTGAAAGCACACCAGCCTCAGAGACCCAGGGACATTTGTATTAAGCAAGAGACACACAATTAAGCTGCATCTCAAGCTAAAACCCTGAGGGCTCTGCATTTCATTCCAGTCAACTACTGCTGTTTTTTGGCACTATTTTCATTGCAAATATGAGTAATGTGGGCCCTTTAGTCACTATTAAGCAGTAATCTGGGGAAATCATCCACTTCCAATAATCTTATACTCCAATTTAGGGCACTCTGAAACCACATAATGAATAATATTGTCGCCAGTTCTCTCCTATAATGACACATGACATATGCCTGCTATTGCTCTTTTCAAATCAAATCCAACTGTGTTGCTTTTTTTCAGAAAATCCTGTTTATTGTATTCATTTGAGTTTCTTTCTTCACTCATTAGATGAAGAAGTAGATTTCTGCTTCATAAGCAAGACATTCATTGTTAACTTGGCATTCAGAAAGCAGTGGATTCCTTTGCAATCAAAAGAAAATTATTTTTTCAAGTGAGTAACACCATGTCCGTGTACAAGTTACTCATGAATAATAAACAATGCATTTTCACTGTAAATTAGAAGCTAATAAAGAGAGCCTCACTGCTCTTGCCCCCCTCCCTGGATGGATTTTACCTGTTACTAAGGTCTGCCACTGCAGAATTCACAAGAATGATTTCCCTGTTGACAAATGGAGAAAAGCTTTTATAGCTAAATCAAGCCATCTATCCATTTTTATGTCTTATGACCCTTTTGTTTTTCATAACCATTGGAAAATGCTGGTCAATAACATACACTGGAGCAACGTTCTAAGGAATATAGCAAATTCAAATCTATGCTGCCTACAGAAAAAAATGACAATCTGCAACAAATAAAAAAGCCTTTTAAAGATATGCAAAGATTCCAAGAAGAAAATAGTCTCAGAGAAGAAGGTAGAAATTTTTTGATACTTCTGCTTCTAATAAATTGAAAATTCAACCTTTACCTTACCTATAAAAGATGGCTTAAAGATATACTTTACCAAGACATTGCTTTTCTGTTTTTCAAGTAATCTAAGGCAATGTGAAATACACTGCACTTTATCAGAAATATTCCCAAATTATTCTCTGACTTGCTCTGAAGCAGCATATCTAAGTTTTAGATAACAGTGTGGATAATTCCTTATTCATCGTGGGCAAACACAATCAATTGCATTCTAGAAATTCAATTTAAAAGTAATTTATCTTACATTAATATTCCAAATTCACAAGATTTCACATAAAGCTATTCTTGCAGCATAGTAAGTTTCCAATAGACATTGTTATTAAAATAAAAATGATCCCAAGCAAAGTAACTTGCAAACTGTGTAGTGTAGTCTCTGTCTTTGTAGTATTTACTCTGTAGACATGGTAGCAGGGCAATCTATGGGAAAGCTGGTGGAAGTATAATTTACAGCTGGGTTTTAAATAATCTATTGTACAAAATCTACATAAAAAGACAACTTTGCAGGCGACCTTTTCAAGAGCTTTCATCGTCTTACAGACATGCTGACTTATTAGTCAACTCATAGTTCTTCACAGTAGTAAGTGGCGATTTCCCTGTGGTAGTTAGATGTTATTTTGCAAGGAGTGATTGCATGGTGCCCATATATTGTGCTACTTATTTATTTCTTCTTTCTCATGCTTTATGACCATTCAAGAGGAAGGTTTATTTACCGTGATTAAGAAAAATGCATTATGGAGATACTAGGAACTAACAATAATGAAACAAAATATAAGGTTGATTCATTAGTGATCTCACATTTCTTGACACTTTAATCAGGCCGCTATATTTTTCCAAGGAGGGGGCAATGGAATTAGAGATAATTTCTATACATAAGCTTTATCACATTAAAAAAAAAAGCGACACTGGCATGAAATTGTTAATATACCTGCTATAATGAGTGATTGAATTAGCACAAAAAATGGTTCTCTGAATATTATCTACAGAGCACCTAACGGTAGATAAAAGAAATTAACATTCATTGATATATGCATAAAATAAAAAAGGGAAAACTGAAAACAATCATAAGTAAGTATCACCCATAACACAAGGCCTGTATGAATATTTCAGTGATGTATAAGACATGAAGGTATAGGCAGCCAACACATCTTACCAGAGTATTTAATATTATTGGGATACTCTCATTCAAAAATCACAGTTGTTGAATATTTTCAGTATTTGAAAACATAATGTCCACAATGCTTGTTTCTCCTTGCATACCATCTTTGGCTTCAACTGATGTTCTTTGTTAGAGACCCCAATCAATCATACTAGAAATCAATTCATAACTTGTATTGTCACAACTGTTCACAATATTAACAGTTCAGGCTAGCTTTTCTGCATGTGACCGCACACACGATTTCTAGTGCAAATTATTTTTTATGTACAGAAAAGGGGTGGTCTACTCCCTTCAGGAGGCCGCACGCTGTGGATTGGAAGATGTGTACAAACCCATGGTAGGGCAAGAACAACACAAATCTGAGATCCATGCGCACTGCTGTTTCAACAGAATGCAATATTCAGAGATGAAACACCCATGTAGGAGCAAGAGTTTCAAGTATTACTCTAAACAGAGATATGAATTTAACAGAGAGTATTGAAAATCAGATACTAAAAAGCATACTTTTACAATACTAAAGTCTATGTTCTAATATTCCATCATATTTTAGAAAAAAAAAAGTGCATTGATTGCAAAATCATTCTTATAACCGTGTTACAGTTATCCATTAAAGCTACATGAGCAAAACAGCATCAGAAAGAAAACCTCAGAAATAGAAAAGTAGGTAACAGTAATGATATACCTAGCATATACAGTGCCGAATAAACCCCCCAACATTCAATCGCAGTACTTCTATATGACCATAGCATTCTATATTTCTCATCTCTTAGGTTGAAAATAGAGTTTAAACATCAATTCCCTAAGCTGCAGCATGTTTCCCAGCTCATGCAAAACCAATAAAACTTCTTTAGGTTCAAAATCAGCTTCTATTATATCAGTCCAAAACTAGGGCTTTCTCAATTACATATTTCTTTGGCTGGTTTTTTTTTTTGGTTGGTTGTTTTTTTTTTTCATCTGCTGCTTAAATTTACACTAGTAGTAAATTCACTACACTCTGCAAACATGTGGTGAATTTAGTAGAAAATACAAATGAAAAATATAATTTTATGCAAATAGATGACCTTTAATTTTAAAAGGCGAAGTTATATATTCATTTCACTCCTATTGCTATATACCTAGAATAAATGCACCGAACCTGCTGAACAGCTATGGCAACTTGTGTAAAACATAACTATCTAAATTCCCATATACGTTACTTCAGAGCTAAAGCAATGAACAATGGATTTTCTTCTTCACTTCTCTGCCTAATAATCAGCAATAGAATTAACCATTTATGCATTTACCAAAAAAGTAAAAATAATAAAAAACATCAGGGCCCTACACATGTATAACCAGATACGTTAAAATCAGGGCACAAGCTTGTTAGAAGCCCATGCAAACGACCAGTCAATGGAATCAATGAGTTTGAATCCAGACACAGAAATTTGCCTCCAGAACCCATATTGAAGGAACGGGTCTTTAAACTATACTGAAAGCTTTTCCTGTACATTCTCCTGAATGCTAACTGAGCTCTTTTCCCCTTAAGTCCCCAGTGCTGTGACAGATGGAAAGAACAGGAAGGCAAGCACTGTGGGGTCTAGGCCCTGCATGGTCTCAAATTAGAGAAGCATATAAAACATAAACCAGGTAATACTAGGAATCCAGCCTCAAATGGTTTTTGCATATTGCTCATACTTGATTTGTACACTTATTTTCAGAATTAAGTATTTGCAGTAGATACATTTAACCAGCTTTGTGTACATGATAATTAATGACTTCTATCACTATTAACATTTTATCAAGATTTCATCTATGTGCTTGTCAACCAAATGTTGTTCGATTATTCTGATCTCTGATCCTATAACTATTTGATAACATCTTCCAATTCATTACAGGTAGAATTCACTACTGCACGTAGGAAATAATATCTACAGACCTTTGAGGAAACTGAGTTAATTGCATCATTACAGACACAGATCAAAATTCAACCTGTTACACAAGGGTGAAACCCTGAGTGGACGTTAACTTCCTGGGGGGCGAACAGCCTCTGCTCCCACCTCCAGGTAGGCTCCATTCCAAAAGCACAGCATCAAAGTGGACGCGTAGCATTTCTTATCACATCTGTTACCGCTACAAAACCTTCTGGGTTTGGTTTGCAAAGGCAGGGAAACTTTTCAACTAAGCGATGCTGTTTCAGAAAGATCACAAATTTCCTGTTAACTTAATGCTTTTCCCAGTGCCTAGTAGGGGAAGGTAAAGATATTCTTGGTTGCACAATCTAGCCTGAGAACTATATTGTCTGATTTTTATTCTACTTACATGAAAAGCATCTCTCCATCACTTCCTCATCCCTAAGTCTCAGAACTTTTGACTTCCTACTGCACATCTCTGGTTTTTAACTCATAAAAATTTCTAAGATCTCTTGGCACTCGCTGCGTACTTCTTCTTATACATAATGTTGCGAGCAGATAGTAAAACAATAAACCACTATACAATACCTACGCCAAGTTTTTGCTACAGGCACAGCTTGATCAAAATTCTACAAAATCAGACAGAAAGACTGGAAGTCAGGTTGCACCACAAACATACTGTACAATATCAGATAAATCTATCATAGTATCAATTTACATAGAATTAGCATTACTGATTACTCACATTTTAGATTTTTCCCTGAAAGATCAACCTCACTAGATTTTTTATGACTTAACAGTGATGTTAATCCAGATGAAAGTACACTGTATCTCTGCAGGGTCTGCTACAGCCAGATTACATAAATATTAACTGAATTGGTGTAAAAATAGCAAAAAAACCAACCCACCCTAGCACAGTGGAACTGTATACTTTTGTTTATTCTGGTTCTGTTACAGTGCTTTCAGAATATCTGAAAGGCTTCCACAAGAGCACTGAGAAAGATGTCTGGCACTTCAGCTTGGTTGTGCTGCTCATATACTAACAACAATAAGGTATCCATATGCTCAAACTCATTTAAGGCACTTGTTTTTTGAAGTAGGATTGGACAACAACTTGGACTACTGGAATTTGTAGCAAGAGAGAAAGTTAGTTCAATGTTAAAGACACTTTTTAAAATTCACATGAAACACAACACATGTATGCTGCTAAAAATACCAAATGTGGAACTATAGAAAAATTTAGATTAAGAAGGATCTAAGCATCTAGAAGTTCAGCAATCTCTAGGCTTGAGGATGAACATCTAGATTTAGAATCAGCTCCTGATATTACTTCCTCCTTAGCCCCAGCGTCACAGAATAGAGCAGAACAGTCCTTCCTGAGACAATGAAGGGTAAGTAAAGGATAAGTAAACTTCTAATCTGGAAAACAAACATTTGCTAATACAAGGTTATCATGCAGAGCCTCTATTTTAGGAAACTGTTAAAATACAAAAGAATTCTGAAATAATTCCCTCTTATGGATTTTTATAAAGGAACTGAATCTATTAGCATCTATCCTGAAGGATTACGACTTTGTTTTGGGACTTTAAAGTCAGACTTTGTTTCAATTGCTACTATTTTCTATCTTACTTGATAGCTGCATTATCCACGTTTCCTGAGTGCTACATGTTCATCCTGTAGAAAAAAAAAACAAACAAAACACTTCTGTAGAGATCTGAGCTAATGTCTCTTAAGTAAACCACTTAATGCAACTACATTTAACTAAATTTTCCTTTTATTTTCTTCTCCTGCTTCCACAACAGTTAGAAAATTGTGAAGATCCTCTTAAATAATGCTCTTCACTAAGTTATGTCCAAACACCATATAAGCATGTGGTTAATTGAGCTCTGCTCATATTAAGATATATATTATTTATATTTAACACAAAAAAATGAAGACAATAGCCTGCAAATTCAGGCCTATAACACCAATAAACGTGAATACCATGCCCACAACTATTGAGCAGCAATGTTAGCAGAGCAAAAGTCTGTCTATAAAGTGAAAAAAAAAAGACATACAAAAGGTTTCACACATTCCAGATTAAAATTTCAGCATGTGAACATACTGGAACACCAGCAGGCCAGGCTGTGTAATCACATGAGCTTAGTTTCTCATGAAAACAGAAAATATAAGTAGACAATTAGTGAAGATGACCATTTGGTTGTGGTTATTTCTAAGACTCTCTCCTACCACTTCTTTAAATTCAAACATGAATGTCAAAGAAGAAAATGTTTTCTGACTTCATTTTTTTTTTCTAGTCCTGAATGTAAGTATATAAATATGTAAGTATGACACAATATATTCCAGGGTAGGTAATAACATCTATAGCTAGCTCTGACACAATTTTGTCTTGATTTACCCACAATATGAATAATCAGTACAGATATGTAAAGGGAAAAAGCTCAGAAGTAACGATAGTTTCAGAAGCAGCTTAAAAACCTTTGTGAAGGTTTGGATGAGGGTTGTCATCCTCTATGACATAGAGCCATTCTGCTACATATTCTAACTGAACATTGGTCATGTTCAGTTAGAATTTTTTTAACTTTTAATTTATTTTTAACTTGTTATAAAGAACTCTCTTTGCTTCTCCCAAAGTATCAAAATCAGCCATCAATTTCTAAACGTTCTCCTAAATAAATTATTATTTTCCAGGAAATAGCAATTGACTACTTCCATATCATTTAAGATCGATGTTATTTGAATTTGAGAGTTCTTGGCATTTCATATGTGGAATACATTTTATAGGCACTTCACTGTGCATCACTTCAAAGCTATTTTTTCCTGTTGCAGTGGGCTGACTTTGGCTGGACACCACCAAAGCCACTCTGTCACTCCCCTCATCACCTGAACAGAAGAGAGAAAATATAACAAAGGGCTCATGGGTTGAGATAAAGACAGGGAGATCACTCAGCAATTGCCGTCACAGGCAAAACAGACTTGACTTGAGGAAAATAGATTTAATTTATTACCAATCCAACCAGAGCTGGATAATGAGAAATAAAAACTAAATCTTACAACATCTTCCCCCCATGCATCCTCCTCTTCCCAGGCTCAACTTCACTCCCAATTTCTCCCTCTCTTCCCCCTGAGCAGCAAAAGGGATGGGGAATGTGGGTTGAGGTCAGTTCATGACATGTTTCTGCCACTCCTTCCTCCTCAGGGCAGGAATCCTCACACCTCTTCCCCTGCTCCAGGGTGGGGTCCCTCCCATGGGAGATAGTCCTCCATGAACTTCTCCAGCATGAGTCCTTTGTGTCTGCAACTTTTTCTTTTTGGATATCCATTCCTATTTTTCTCTAGGACCAAAGGCTGAGATTCACTGCAATGACACATTTGCCTGGGAAATTAACAGCTGCACTACCACTATGAAAACACAGGAAAACATTCGGGAGAGAAACTTTAACTTCTCTTCCTTGCATAGACATTTCAGGTCTAAGACACTTGGGTAACCACAACCACACTCAGAAATTTTGACAAGTTTTATACCCAGGTGCAGCCCAAGCCTTTCTTTTGTTAAGAACATCACTTATCAGAGGAAAACACAATATTTTCTATCAACCCATTCACATGGAAAAGTCTGGTACAGTTTTACACACAGATTTAATTAATCCAAGAGAACAGTACAGTAAGACAGTTTTCCTGCCCAGTTTTAAAGCCGTCCCCACACCCAGCCAGTATTTTTCATTCCGAAGGAAGTTTAAACTGAAATTACATATACCTAGGGCTTTGTTCTTGCTTCATTCTTCTGTTTCCATGGCGTAATTACATTATGGCATTGAAAGCAGTTCAGTTTTGCACAGGTATTACCATTTTTATTAACCAAAGTAACAATGAGTATATATAATTTAAAATTACTCCCCTAAGTATTTAACTAAATACCTCAGAAATTTCTGAAATTAAAGCAGTAACAAACAACTATTATTTACTGACATGTTTTAATAAGGTTAGAGCCCTCCCTGTTTTATCTTGTAGAATTATTTTACTCTAGCCACTTCAATTGGTGTGAAATTCTTGACTAAGACACATAGCCTTATTGTCACCCTGAGTAGTGGCTCTTCATCTTATGATTAATGGGCAGCTCCATTCATTGGATAACTTAAAAATGCAGAAAGTTTGCAAGCAAATTAATGGCCTTCAGAAGTCTAAGCCAAATTGCAGAAATAGCGATTTAGCAGCAATGAAGTTATACTGTAAACAAAACAGCACAAAAGTTACAATAAGTTTAGCAAATTTATTCACTATTTCTACTAGGGAATTAATTTATTAATATTTCAGCAATATTAGTTTCCTACAGATTGCACTCTTGAAACTTGTCTTCTGACAAACACCTGAAATTTAGTATCTCTGCTGGTATCAAAATCACTATTATTCCACCATAACTGTTTTTCAAACATTTTCTAAAATACTGATTGCAAAAGCAACTACAGGCCACGTATGCCCTTCCCATATGACAGCTAGATTTGGACATATATAGACCATACAACCAGCAAGCTGTAAAATCAGTAATGAAAACCAAGAAAACACACTAGACAAATTCTTACAAGAACTAAGCACTTCACAACAGAGGTTCCTAAATAATTTCTACTGTAACATCACTTATGGACAGATTTTTTCACAAAGCCCCAAACGACAGAAAGAACACCAATTAAATCCATGCCAGGGTCACAATTTCACTTGTATTTCTTATAATCAAATAAAGTTGCACAACCCTTATTGCGGGAAGAACTGATCAGGGAGAATATTTTCCAAAGTTCTAAGTTTACTTAAGCATCTTTAACTGATGTAGATGCAGCCGCCTCAGCAAAGCACTCTAGCAAACTTTGTGTCTCTGCTTTTTTTAATGACTCTATTTACAATCATAAATACCATCAGAAAAAAAAGGGAATAGAAATTACATAGTGAGGAAAAAATAGTCCCTGTTCTATATTGGAAACGTTAAAACTGAACTGCAAAAAAAAAAAAGGCTTAGTATTCACAGAGGTTTATGTTACTACAAAAAAAACCCCTGTGTTTATAAAATCTATCCCATGAGCCATATGCAATTTGTATTGATTTTACTTTTATAAAGTTGCTACCTTTTTATGATGATTTATAACTAGAAGACTTAATATTTTAATATATCCATCTGTAAATATCTATCCAGATTTCCTGGCTATAGGAAAAATAACAAAGCAGCGTTTTATGCTTTACAGTACCAAAATACACAGAACATGTCATCTTTCAAGCTTTGGCTTTCAAATGCCAATAAACTATTTTGTACTTCTGAAATGTTTAACATACCTATACACTGTGCATTTCTTTCTTACGCTCTAGTTTGACCAGGAGGTCCTTACTCAGCCACACTGGTCTCCTGCCTTCCCTGCCCCATTTCTTACACAAGGGAACCAAAAGCTTTAAATAGCTGACAACTCTTTTCTGCTCCTTTATCCCGAGGGTAGTTTCCCAGGGGGTCTCATTCCAATCTTGAGATTAAAACCAAACCAACTCAGTCTGTGCAGTCAAGAATCCAGATGCAGCAAGCGTCATCTTGAAAAGTTCTGCTTAACTATAGCTAACGCCAAAGCGCTTTGGTTCATTGCTCTCCCGTGTAATACACCATGCTGAAGCATGTAATCCATTCCACCCATTGAAGCCGATAGGTGCATTTGCCCAGGCCTGGTAATGCTTATTCTCATGCTCACTTTAAAGCACAGAAATAGTCACACTGAAGGGAAAGTGTGACTGAAACCCTAATCTAAGGCTTAACCAACACTTGCTATGCACATAAACTAGGATTTACTGGGTTCCCTTTTCATTTAAGTTTCATTCCACTGAATTGCCTGAATTTTCATCTTGTATAGAACTCCTTCGTTGTATCTTTCCTTCTACTCAACATACGTTGGAATATGCTAGTGAGTTATGACTGATTTAATCTCTATGAAGTTCCAGAGAGTATAAGAGCCCGATGACAATGCTATTCTATTTCTACAGAGCTGATAACTTTCAACTTAATGCTACTAACTGGGTTACTTTTATTCATTATCTTTAAGCACATTGACGTTAAAAAGTTTATCAGTGTATAAAATATATAAGGAAAAAAAGCCAGTAACTAACTTCCAGCCTTTGTTTATATCTCAAGAGATGAAGTTTGTTGGTTTTTTTCTTTTTTAATACGCCATTAACATAGTCAAGAATTAATGATTTCAGGAAAATAAGATAGCAAGTTAGCTGTAAATGTTTACCTGTTAATGTTAGTGTTTTGAACGGAATTGAAAAAATTGAAACAAAATCACCAGAAACCCTCAATGCCAACATGGTTGTATCACACATGTGCTGTTGCTTAGTCTTTTAAAGTTTCAAGAAATCAAGCAAATTCTAATTATTCAAACCAACACTGCAAAGCTGCTATACATAAGGAATTTACTTTCGTTGTTTAAACCAGCTAGAAAAAGAAATGTGTAGGGGTTTTGTTCTTTTATTTCTTGAATTACTTTTACTATGTAGATCTTTAAAAGTTGGAAACATGACAAATAGAGCTCAATTAGTGTACCTTCTATATTTTTATTTAACTTATCTTCAAACTTTTGGGATAGATAATAATTTTCAACTTGTGCCTGGTTTTTCCAAGCACTGTTATTTTGATTCTCAGGTTTGTTCTGAACTTTACTAGGAATCATTATTATTTATTGTGTTCCCGAACCAATGGCCACCACTTAAATGACCTCATAAATGACACATACTCAAATACAAACCTTAAAATTAATCAGGTGATCATAAGATTGATATACAAAAAAAGCAGTCCTGAATGTGGTAAATACAATGCTACATTAATTGCTGAGCCACCAAATCAAAACACAAGATATCTCTACAATATAGCATGCTTTTCCTACCAAAGTAAAAATATATTTATAAATAAAAAGGATAATTTCATAATAATAGTAATCTTTGGTACTAAGAAAAACACAGATTAACATTTGTCATAGTCTGGAGTATCCTACAATAGAGGGTTCAGTTTAGCTTGTAGCCAGTCCAGCAGCAGCTTTACTATGTATCCGTAAACACAACATGGGACTCTGATCTGAGATTTATTCCTCGCCTATGTATATTCGGTCTTATATCATTAATACCATTGAAAGTTAAGATCGGTATTTAGTTGACAAAGCACCAGACTCAGTCCAGCACAACTACTTACATTAAATACTTTCTGACATGAATATTATTTTTAATCGAGATTGAATTAATTGACTGCAGTGGAGGCTTTTTGTTTTCATTACTTGCAAATCCAACTCTGCTTGATAAAAAAAAGGGTTGGGCAAGAAGATGCACTCTGATTTTTCCCACATTTCATAATAAATCACCATCCCTTGGCAATCATTTACCTGAGTCAAGTTAGTATTCTCTAAGTCAGCTGTACTTTCTAGCCTTTCATAACATAAAATTAAAAACAATAGAAATTATTGATTAATGACAAGAATATATATGGCCAGCTCCATCCTTTAATAAAGAAAAAAAAATCCATACCATTAAAAAAATGGATTTGGTTCAGCATCCATAAAAGTAAAAATGTGTATGCTTTAGTATTCTCTCAGGAATTTCTGTTTAACCCTCTAGTGCGTATTGTAGTCAGCATTTTTGATTGAAGTTCTGTCATGGTTTGTGTGTTAAACAGAAATATCATTATTCAATAAGATGAAAAGTCATAAAGCATAGTGCAATTCTGTACTGTCACAAAAGGAGCTATAACCAATAGCGTGAATTCAGGCAAATGACTTGCTGCTAAAATATAATTTCCTTAAAGTGAAATACATCACAGAAAAGAAATTCTCTTATAAAACACCTGATATTTCCTGAGTCAAAAGGACTGACCGTATTAGCCAAGTTATACAGATAATAACACAAAACACTGGCAATCAGAGCTTAACCTTACAAAGATCATAATATTGCTATAACATTCAGAAGTCTGGCATTAGAAGGAGCTGAATAACATTCTTTCCACAACACAGAATATTTCACACAAACGTACATTTCAGTAGATGAAATTAAAAGCAGCACTCATCAGTGGCAATATTAACTGCTGTACACAATAACCTCAGTAATTATTGAGTAAACTACAGGCAGGTTTCCTCATTATTTTCAGTCTATAAGTATGATTTTACCCTAAAACAAATTCAGAAATTGATTTGTTGATGAAGGAAAACAATTGATCTGGCTTTTGTGATTCTGTTCCACTATTATCAACCTGAGCAAAACCCAGTAACAAACATTGCTATATGACTGAATTAATTACATTCCCATCTGAGGTACGGCCGTTCAGGTGGGAAACTGCATCAATCCCTGCATCCTCGCTAAAGACAAATATGCCATATGCTTCTTCGGTTTAGACGAGTGACCAGTACAGTGCTTATAGCACACACATGCTTTAGCTGTTGCTGAACAGTGCCAGCACAGCATCCAGCCTTTCTCTGGTTCTCGCTCTGACCCCATAGTGAGGTGTGGACAAGAGCCCAGGAGTGAACACAGGCGGGACAGCTCACCCAAAGCATTTTCCATGCCACAGAACATGTTCAGCAATAAAACCTGGGCATGGGGATGGGGTAGTCTTTCCAAAGTAGCCATTGCTCGAGCACTGGCTGAGCCCTGGTCTGCTGGCAGGAGGCCTTTGCATCACTCGGGTTTCTTCTCTTTCCTCCACTTATTATACTGTCCTTATCTTGACCCGTGATTTATTCATCACTCTTGCTCTTCCAATTCTCTCCCAATCCCACTGGGGTGGAGACAGCAAGCGGCTAGTGGGTGCTTACTTGTTGACCAGGGTCAGTCCACCACAGTTTAAAATTAAGACTTTTCAGATGAAAGACCAGTTATATCACTCTGTGAAGTACAAAGATCAAAGGATCTCCAAAACTAAAGGGATTCATAAGACTATTACCCCGTTTACCGATACGTGATAATTACAGTTCTGTGATTCAGATATTTACAGAATATCTGAATAAAACCAGAACTAAAAGTGTATTTAAAATCTAATGCATAAACATGCATGAAAAGACTTAATGAAAGATTTAAATACTTAAAAATTAAAATAAGCCAAATAATCCTGGGATATTCATCAAGTCACTGTTAAAAATCTTTAAATTTAATAAATATTTACATATATGCAGATATGTAAGCAATATACAAAAATAGTTCTAAACTATACACTTCAAAATCATTAGTCACATAAAGCCACTCCATAATGAAATGCAATTGGGAAGAGCTTTTATCCCACACGAAGTCCAGATGACTCTGGGAAACATCAATAAATATAACTCCTATTCTAGCATGGAAAGTAATTTCACTAACACTTGCCTTATTTACTTGGAAAGTTATAGGTGAAACTAGTTGTGAGAACCGATAAAATCTTTCTTTGATTATAGTGGCAATCAATACTTTGTTTTGAACACAGGCAAAAAGGTTAAATCCCAAGATTTAAAATACATGTCCCTACAGTCTCTTTATAAGAAACAGCTTTTTTCTGGCCATTATTCTTAAGTGCTGTCCCAATAAAAGCAAATCAGGAAAAAATATTTCTTAATAAAGGATACCTGAAAACATTTTCAAGCCCATTCCCAAAGCAGATACCACAGCTCTGATAAGGAGTGTAAAAATTTGCCTGATCCAATATATTTGCCAATATTCTCCACAAAAAGTGCTCCACTTCCTTACAGTTGCCTTCTCATTAAAGTTCCTCTCATGGGAACTCAGACCAGTATCTTTATTCCAGCTGAGATCAGTTTTTGCCTCCTTTTCAGACTGTCTTGAATTTCTGCCAACACAGCAATATTTAGCCAACTAATTTAATATTACTGATTAATGCAAAAAGCCTATAGCTCTAAATCCTTTTCATGTATCTAGTATCAATACTTGACAGGAATACCAGAAGCAGTAGAGCTAGTATAAAAAGGTAGTGTATATGGGTAGATATTTTCAGGTTTTCTCAGGAGTCATTGCTCTTTTAGATCAGCTATTTAGCTAGTTTTCTCTGAGCAAGTGACGGATCATAACCACCCCAGTTAGGTTCTCCTCCAGTTTCAAAGGGATGCTGTAAAACTGAAGAAGGTCCAACAGACAGCTACCATGGTGATAAGGGGACAAATGCACACAGTCTCTGAGGAGTGGTAGAGGGAACAGGCTTGGACAGTCTGGCAAAGAAGAGGTTCAGAGACAACCTAACTGTAGCCTACAATAACTTGAAGAGTAGTTGCAAGATGACAGAGCCAAATTTTTTCAGCAGCCTAAGACACTGTAACAAATGTCAGTTTGCTTGCTAGAGTCTGGACGCTAAGAAAAAGCATTCCACCAGGTGGGTAGTACATCACAGAGATTATATGAATTCCATCTTTGGAGGTTTTCAAGACTTTGCTAGACAAATCCATGACTGACCTGATTTAGCACTGGTATTAGTGCCACTTTGAGTGGAAGATCAGACTTGATCACCTCTAGATGTTCCACTGAGTCAATTCTTTGATGACTGTGTGATAACATGTAAGAACTGGATTTATCCACATGTACTAACACATCCATTCTGAAAATGAAAAGGACTTGCTGTAGACGCCTGTTCTAAAAAGCCCCAGCTTTTAAGGATGGCAAAGCAATTTTAATAGATGCTTGGTATATTAAGATCCAGAAGAGTATTTTAAGCCAGATTGAACTACGCTCCCTGAAATGCAATGGGGAATACAATCTAATCTCACTAGGTCAATAACATATTGTGCTAGTAAATCTAGTTCATTTTTAACTCTACTCTTAGCATTCTCCATTGATCATTTTCATTATTTTATCCATATAAATATGCTAGCTCACCTAGAAAACCTGATTACTGTATTTAAAATTATCTAATGAAAAACAAACTAAGTATTTAAGCTTGCAGAGAAAGAAAACCATCAATTTTCACAGAAACTTTCAATAGTCTGTCCTGTAAAATGTTGTTAAGAAAATAATCTAAATAAATCAGATGTATTAATTTGTAACTCTGAATGAAGGATTTTTTTTTTCCTTTTCCTTTGAGTTTGCAAGATGTAGGAGCACATCCTGAACTTTGCTTTGGTTTGAAAATAACTAAAGCGGTATCACTTCAGCAGTAATTGCTGGAATATATGCCCTGGTAACCTGAACATTGAGGAGGAAGTCACTGAGATCAGCAGAGGTGAGAGGGCTCTTGAAGATTCCTGTTCCCTAATTATTTCACTGAAGGTGACTTCCTTATGGATACAGAACAGGAAAGGGCAAAAGAGAATTATATCGAGTCATGTGGTTTGAGAAGTGCTGACATTCATTTCCTTCATCAAACTTAAGAACTGTAAAAAAGCTCCTAGTGATCACTGCAAAATCAGATCTTTATTCTGGTAAATTCTTATGCTTATCATTGCTTCTTGCAGCCAGGAAAACTGCCACCATTCTTCTGTGTCTTCATCCCATTAAACATCTTGAAAATGGCAGGCAGCAGAGTCATTATAGCCATGAAGCCACTGAGAACTGCTAGCTCCTCATGAGGCAAAAGAATGGACTGGATGGATAGTTGCAGATCAGTTAAATACAACCTAGTTAAGCCTATGGCTTTTTTCATCTCGTTTTTCTTTATGTGCATGATAGAGGTTAATCTGAGGAATGCAAAAGCCTAATATGCTTACTACCGAAGACCAAGGAGAGAAACACCTCATTCATTACACATGGTCTCTGTGGTATTATTGATATCAAAGCAGAATATGGATTTATGTATTTTCTCCAGGACTGATAAACAGCAGAACATCCCATTTATTCTCAAATTAGATTGTCAGATGTTTGCTTTCTGATCTTCTATCTCTCATTCATAGTTATGAAATCCTTACTATACATTTACCCACCAGTTTCAATTAAAAAAAAAATAAAAAAAATTTAAGACTGAAATTATGTTTTGCTATCATAATCACAAACAACCCATGGCAAAATTTAGCAAAATTAGTAGTTCGGTACCTGGCTATAAGACAAACTAGGAATAGCTATATTTTTTAAATCTGATGACATGTTTATAGACTACCTTTTAAAATAATTAGCAACTGAAACAATGACCATATGTGGTCATTAAGATAATGATATTAAATGGTTATGCAAATTTCCTTACAAAGAAACGTGTCTGCGAGGGAAAGCAAGGTAATTATGACACATAGAACAAACTGAACTGCACCATTAAGAATTTAAACCAGCAATATTTCAAATAAGAAAATATGAATAATTGTGGGGTTTTTTGGTTTGTTGTTTTTTTTTTTTTTGTTGTTGTTGTTTTTTTTTTTTTTTAATCCTGGAATACCATAGGTTTATTAAGAAAAGTACTGTCACAGAAATAGAAATGTTATCTTTTGAAGTATAATTTTGGTGAAGTCTGCATTTATATATTTGTAACAAACGATATATCAGACCCCCTGCAGACAGCATAACCAATGTAACATGTGCAGCAGCATCATGAATCCTAGTATTTACAGAGAGCAGAAACTAATGCACTTGATCCTTCCCCTTTTTTGAAACGTATTTACTAGTTAACAGCCCCCCTTCCCGGACCTGTAACCCTGTTGGTGTAAATGCTAGCTGGCAATATGCTGACTTATGTCAGCATTGAAATCTGGCACCATGCTTCATTAGCTGGCCAACAAAGCAATTCAGGGATGTTATTGAATCATATACCATTCTTAGTATTCTCCTTTTCTCATTTTTATTTCACTGTGTGAGTTTTTTTTTCACCATCCTATTTCTCAGGAGAGAGAAAAATGCTTTGTATCCTATTTTTAAAACTATCCCCAGCAGCAATACCAATACTAGTATTTTTACAGACTATCTTCTCCCATCCACAAATTCTAATAATACCCCATAGAAACCAATTTAAATTTTACATTTAATTTAATATCGTAAATGAACACTATTGCTAAAAAGAGAATAATTCTATTTCTGTGTATTTCATTATTTTCAGTTCACTTTTTTACGTAAGCTTTTCTGTTCTATTCAATAGACTATCTCACCACATATAATATTTCCCATCAGCAACTGAATTGATCAGGAATTGATCAGAGCCAGACAGCAGTACAGTCCTGTCTTTCAGAATTATAGATTTACTTCCAATGAAGCCAATAGGAGCTTGTCATCAACATAATACTGATATTGCCATATTGAACATAATTCGGTCTTTAACATAGTTACTCAAAAGCACTCCAAACAGTCAGCTGACACCAGAGAAAGGAGATTTTAAAGGATGAAGTAACTTAAAAGATTACTAGAAAGTTAGTAATTATCTATTTTTATTGGAAGGTAAGACTTACCTTTCCTAGTCTATATTAAGAGTCTAATTGTCTGAAATGCGGTAATCAAATATTGAAAAACTGTATCACGTTTGTCTCAAACTGGGTCAGTGGAATAAACCTAAATAAGAACAAAGCTAAGTCAAATCTGTAGCTTAATACACTGTTTATTACTGGAAAACCACTAGCTAATTGTAACTATACTTTACTGATAGGTAGAAGTTGCTACCAGTGGTGCAAACTGTCTTTGTCCAGATCACAAGTTTGCTAACAGGAAAGGAGATCTACCTCCTCACTGCTCCACGGGGAATTAGAATATGGCATTATTCTTGACAGATGAAGTGAGAGCCTACATGGCATGAACTCCCACAAGTCAGTACTCATATGGTTTGTATTTCATGTTTAGGGCCATTGTTCATCTGAGAATACACATTAAAAAAATGCTGACTATGCCTTTTGAATGAGAAAGAAAGCCTTCATGTATACGTTCCTTAGGGAACATCCATTTTTACAGGCCAATTTACTACAATACTCCATGATAAGTTTCCTATCTTCATTGAGGCATGCTAAAATCTTGGTATTTTGCATGTCCAAGAAGTCGTTTGAAGGACTGCAACACTGCTCCTCAAAAAGGCACGTCAGAAGGCCACAATATAGCAGTTACCTTTATAACACGGTAGTGGTCCCTTTTAAGAGTATTTTTATTATCAATAGCAGTGACACAACTGAATTATTTGTGGGCTGCCAATGTAAATATTGCTAAACTCCTCTAAATTTGGAAGTCAGCAAGGTTTTCTCAAAACTTGTTTTTTTCACATTCCTTCCTTTAACTATATTTGGATTTTAATGAATTAAATGGAGAGTAAAGGTATAAGTAAAAGATCCATCACATGATTCCATCAATGAAAAAAATTGGAAGGTCTCCAACTCATGTGGGTCTTTGGGTACTATTATTAATTTTGAACGCAACCACTAAAATAACTGAGCGTGGGATATCTGACTTTTAAAATCTGATTTGGACTCCAGCTTGGGTCACTGCCCCTACGCTACTGTCTGAAAGCTACAGAAAGAAAAATGTCTTTGGCAAGAACTGGGAGAGAAAAGATAATTCTAAGAGAAGAAAATCTAGACAGAATGGAATGAAAACAAAACCTAAACCACAAAACCCCCCCACAAAACAAAGTATTACTGGATAAGTATATTGTAAAAAAAAAAAAAAAAAAAAAAAAAAAAGAAAAGAATATATATTTATCTCTGAAGGAAAAAAATCTCCAAAGCCAGTGAAAAATGCCAATAAATTATATCACACTTCTGCAGAAGTAGAATCTGAAGCACCAAAAAAGCATTACTATCTGGCCAAAGACAAATCAGGACCAGAAAGGGCTATCAGGTGTCCAAAACCCAGTCTATTAAGCTGAGGCCACACATCTTTCCATCCATATACATAAAATCACATGTGACCTGTAGCCACCAAAGACAGGGTGGTGCTTTTTTTCCATCTCCGACACAGCACACAAAAAGTTTAGCTGATAACATTTAGTTAAGACAGAATGGTACCGCCAGTGGGATTCTATTAAAGTATCTCGCGTCATATTACAGTTACAGGTTAACACCTAACATCTAAGAATTCCAACTAGCATTCTTAGGAGCCAGTAGAATATAAGTATTAACACGCAAACATTAAAGTCCAGGGGGCAATCTTAAATTGCTATGCTGGGAATATTACTTTACCTCAGAATGAATTCTACTGATACCTTGAATTAATTTTAGTATGCTTAAAAGTTACAAAAATTATAGCAAGGATTGATGAGACAGCAAGGCAAACATATATGCATGTTTCACTTTGTGTATTTTTTAGATAACTGTCTGTATATTTCATCCATCATAACCATATATCATTCCATCAGCATTGCAACATAAAATAGTCCCTGCTTCTGTCCAATAGTTTAAATGAAAATCAAAAGGAAATCTTTATCAGTTACACCCGCTCATTTCAAGAAAGTATTATATAACATTATACCTTGAATTTCCAAAAAGACAATACCATTAAGCGTCCAGAAATAGATCTCAAGGAAGGAAATCTGCTTCCTAAATTACTTTCATTTGGTCCAGATGTGAAGGGATAGTCAGGAAGCAACAAAAACTCGCACCTCATCATTAAGTTGGGTTTTTTTATAGACATTTCTTATAAACATTTTTAACATATATAACATTTTAATTTTTTCTTTTATGAACATTTCTTTGAGATGAGAACTCTGTTTTCATTTCCATGAAAGTTTCTGTATATGCCTCAAAACACTTTTTTAACATATTCATTATAGAAAGTATCATCTTCATCCTACCAATAAGGTCCTGAAACAGAGCTGTTTATTTGAAACTGTTCACACATTTGGAACTAACTCTACAAAAGATGGTCAATTTAAAACAAAAACAAATCAATAACAAAAAAACCCCAACAGGTTGCCAACTTAAGTTTGTTATGCAATAGAAGGGTATGAAAACATTAAGATGCTCCACAGAAGCACATAAATCTTTAGTAATTACAGTATGTTTTTTACAAAGCTGTGGTTTTTATATTCACAATTTATTGTCCTTCAAGGGTTTCCAATTGACTAATTGACCTCTTTCATAGGTTTCCTAAGTCTTGTTTTAGTGGAGTGGACAAGGTTTGGGCCAACACCCTGGCATGGCCACACCTGCAGGAACGCCTTGCCAGAGTCACAGTGTTTGGGGTGCACACCACGGGCAAGACACCTCACTGACTGTTGCTGAGCCAAGCCAGAAGCTATTCTTCAAAACCCAACATTTTCACTACAAATTCTGCATGTCTGATGTACCAAATAATGGTCCCTGAAATAACTAAAGCAACAAAACGTGTAATGACAGACAACAGCAAGTACAACAATATGCACCCCAAAAATGCTGGAATTTTCTATTTTTAGGAAAATGTCATTCTGAAGGCTCTTTTCCTTTAGTATGATGTGTAGGAATGGAATTTTAATTTATAGGACTTTACACATCAAGAACTAAAAAAATAAGAAATTATCGCCCTTAAAAGTATGTCATTCATTCGTAATTACATTTTATTAAATAGCAATATATTTAAATAAGGATTGCAAATACACAGATGGTAAGCAGCAGGAAGTCCTAAGTATCACAGACCACAGCTTAAAATGCCTGTGAAATCCTTTCTTCAACACACAGTTTCTTCAAGAATAGCTCACACAAATGAAGTAACTGGAAATTGGGTGTGCCTTAGCCCTTCTAAACTGTAATATTTTCGCGCACCAGCTGTCTTCATAAGCATTTCTAAAAACATTCAACATGTTACCATGTCCAAACACCACAGGTTTCCCTGCACAGGCTTTTCATAGGCAATCAAGCTGCTAAAAATATCACAGTAGTATATAAATTAAAACCCCTAATAAACTGTGAAAAACTATGAAAAACATTTCACTATTATCAGTGATATTCTTAATGAGAAAATGTGGCAGCAACATAATTCAGCAGGTCATTCATACCTGTTCATATAAAGCTATGTAAATATTTGATTATTACACTGAGTGAATTGAATTCAGTGCATTACATATAGCATCAGAATCCTAGAAACACTCTGTATGCAAGACGTTATCAGACTAGAGATGGCTACTCTGCTTTTTCCTCCTCCTTCCCTCTCATTAACACAGAAAATCCAACGTGAGCTATCACTACTATCTCTGTCACCTGGTTAAATACAATGACACATGGCACACTCTTAATCGTTATACCTGTGTGAGAGTTAATGTGTGTATATATATTAACTGAAATAGGTTCATGCAACAGAAAAAAGATGTTACAATCACCCTAAGCTAATGGCTTCACTTCAAGAACAACTTGGGAACTCCAATCTCATATTATTATAATTTTCTGAATTATAAATAAAATATTTTGAATTAAAATAAATTGAACTGTGTTTCCAAGCTGGTGTCTCAGTTGAATTTTTTATTAATAATAATTTATTTTTTTATTAATAATATTTTTATTGGCCTTCTCTTTCAAGCTACTTTATGATATTTTTCTTTCCATAATGCAACTAGGACATGCATATATATAAACTGTATTCCCATCTTGATATATTTCTTATTTCAGTTATGCAGAAGTGACAAGATTTATCCCATAGATTTTGAGTAAAAACATATATTTATATTGTTTTTAAATGGATCTCTTTTGAATCTCAAGCACTGATAATATTGCCTTTACTACAATTAAGGTTTTGGAAAGCTAACTCTGCAGGTTGGGGTTTTTTGGTTGTTTTGGTGCAGTTTTTTTGTTTTAATGGATTAAAGCCAGATTAGGACAACATGTGATCTAGTCAGTCTTCCTCCGAAGAATGTTCTTGGTGCAAAAAGTGAAAATTAAACCTGAAGGCTTGAGTACAAGGTGCGAAATGCAAAGCTCCCCTTGTGTTTTTTCATCACCTTCAACTTCCTGTTAAAAATTTATCAAACCTACCAGTTATGAATATCAAGCAGTATCAAAATGCATGAGATTAAAACATCAAGGTTCATAGCTTTAAGAAACTGTCAGCCTGAGAAACTGGATTTCTTTGTCCTGAATAACATGTGATTTTTCCATTATGCTACACTGTTTTTTATCTGAGAGGAATACAAAACAGATGTTCAAGGTCTACAGCCACATAAAAAAACAAGTATCACAAAATAGCCCACAGAGGCTTCTATAACAATAATTTAGGCTTCTTTTTTATTTATTTCCTACACTAATTGTGCAGGCTCTTAGCAGCCTGTAGCTGTTACCTGCTCTTCCAAGCTGAAGGCTTTTCCTTGAGCCCCTAGTTGAAAAACGCTTTTAATTCACATACCCTACTGCTAGTCTCATTACAAGTAAAGGAATGCCCCCAGTGACATACAGAGATAGTTCTAAGTTAAAGCTTGCAGGTAAGAGAAAATTTCTAATATATTTTTTAATAGATTTTTAAATACATATATGCATATATTGTGAGATACACATGTGCATATATACATATTATATACACCTAATGTGTACCTACCAATATTATCTTATGTGTATTTATAGGCTATTTTTTTAAAGAAACAATTCTAGAAGGCATTGGTTTATACACATCTAATTTTTATCTCAGTTTCAACATTGACATAAACTTAGTTTCCCTTGAAAATACTTACACATTCAACAGTACATCTAGATTACACACTGGAACTAAAAATATCAAAACCAGCCACTATTTGTTTGGATATCCCATGGAGACTTGCAAAGATGCTTCCCTAGCTGGTGGAGAGCAGTACCGCTGTGTTAGCTCTACTGTTGTACTCACAAAGCTATTCTGAAAACTGGTCCCCAAAACAGTTTGTTCAGTTTGTTCAATGTTAATTGCAAGGAGCTCCGCACTAGGTTATATTGTACAAACCAAATGCGTCTCAAATCACTTTTTGAAAATGAAATTAAAGCTGTCTGAATCATTTAGGCCTCACCCTTTTAAGTGGAAAAATGCCACAATACCATGAAACGTACAGACTGAAGCCCTACCTTCCATTAGGAAACAATTTCTCTAGCACACATCAAATTCAAATATGCAGCCACTAAAGAAATAAAGGTTGTAACATGAAAAAGGAAGTTTCACAACATAATAAAGACAGTACATTAAATGACAAATAACATTTTCATGTTATTTATAACTTCTGTATCTGTAGCAGCTCCGGATTCTTTTTTTTTTTCCCCCAGTGTAAATAGGTAACGGCTCAAAAATGCAGCAATTATTTAAAATTCAAAAGGTCTAAAAATGGGCTTACAATTTAAATGATGTTAATGCAATCCTAAGTAGCTATGAGAATATGATGCTGCAGTAGAGCAAAGTTCATTTTTGGCATAACTTCGCATTTTAAAATGAAATAACCTTGCTACAAATCCAGCTGAAAGGGGAAGGCATTTTTCGCATTAAGTTAGAAGTCTCTGAAGAAACATTAGACAAACTTTTTGACAGATCACATCGGTACAATGATCACAAACACATACTTCAAGAAACATGAGCAAAGTTAAGAGAAAAACAACAAAATCAAGCTCAACAAAATGCAGTTTTATTTATATTTGTCAACAATAGAACCGTAGGGGATGCTAGGGCATCTGGCTGCTGTCAGTTTTTAAGCATTGTATCATTTAGCTCTGCTTGGACCACTTTCATTCTTTGGTGAGGGAATTAAATGACAGTAGCAGCTCACATTCTGTAGCTACTTCTGTAAGGCTGCTGCAAACACCAGCAACAGCAAGAGAAGGACTCTACAGTTCCCAAGAAACAGCCTAAAGCCAGTGACCACAGTGTGTCTTACAGCATGAATTCTCTAATATTTTTCAAATCACAACCCACATAAACCACAGTTTACTCTTGTCCTGAAATTACACACTTTTGTGATTATATATTATTACAAACCAAATTGCTTTGAACTTCCAGGGAAGTAATGCAATTTTTAAATTTCTTTTTTTTTTAAGAATTAAAATCAAGTGACACGAAGTCCTAAAACCAACCCCTTGCCCTCCCACCCCAAACTCCTCTAGATTTCAGTCTAATGACTTTTTACATCTATTACAATTAAGTTTTCAAGGCACTTATATGATATGTATTCTTAGTCTCACTTTCAGGAAGATGCAAGCTTAAGTTTCTATTCACTTTTAAAAGTTAAAATATAAGCATTTAAATTACCTTGGGACTCCCCCCTTATTCCATAAACATGCTTTTAACAGATTTATTTATTTTTTAAAATATTATTTTAACCTTTCCACATCTGAAAACACCTACGGGATGTACACTAATTGTGTGATACCAATAATAAGAAATGCAATAAACCACAGTAGTAAGAAAAAAAATAATCTTCAGGACACTCCTTAATTTATGAGAGCCATGAACTGAGTGTAAGCTTCAAACTCAGTCTTAGATTTTTATGACAAATGTCAGCCATGCTTAGTTCCTGGTTCTGTGAGGTGCCCAGATGATGACCCTTGATCATATTTATTCCTGAAGTACGATCAATTGCATTGCTGAAAGCTTACAGTGTTAAGCAATTACTACCAGCTGTCTGATTTTTTTACTTTGGATATTTCCAAAAACAAGTGCAACTTCCTGAAACCAGTTCATTGTAATATTACAAGGCAGTCTGCATTTCCATAATTCCATAATCATGTCTGATAATGCCAGGAGTATGCGATTAACTAAAAGACACACAAAAATGTATTTTATCCCAGCCCTTGCAATAGGGAATTCGTAAGTGGCTTCCTTTTGCCAAATAAGCTGAAGAGTGTTTCAACCCACCCCACCCCTGCCATGAACACAGGCTTCTACTCTGCAACTTGAAAATAATTACTGCATTCAGGTAGGTGGTTGGTTGAACATAACAGCTCTTCGCTACTAGGCTCAGCTATTGTCTACTCCGGGCCTTAAACTAAATTACATTAAATAAAGCTTCCAATCAGCCTGCTTCTGCTCTAGGATAATTTCATTCCATCAGTGAAGTTAATAGTTAAAGTTAGTTAATAAGGAAAATGGAAGCCTGTGTCACTGAAGCCAATTCTTTAAAAGTCTGATCAGCTACTCAAAGTTCAAAAGGAATGATTCACTGTAAGATGTTGTCTCCCTTAAGGCAGTCTAGTTTTCTTAAGGTTCCACTAAGACCTTTTGTCAACTAAAAGGAAAAATTATTTATTAGTAGTATGTACTTCAGCATCTCACTTCCCTGCTAGTACATCTCTCAAAACCAGAGACAACCTATTTCTTAGAATACTTGAATATATTTATAATTTTCACTAAACCAAAGATCATTCTTGGAATTTAGCTTCATTTTTGAAAGCTGCTGTCCAAACTTCTCAGATCCAGCATTATAACACACATTTTGACTTTAGAAGCCACCTTCTCACATACCTACTTCTGCAGCTTCTGTCTCACCTGTATCTGTTTTATGAATGCCAGTGGGCTTTAAATATCTACTGCATTCCCTTCGGTTCCCTTCTCCTTCATTAAACACATTCTTAACACTTTTTAGGACCTATATTGCACTCACATAAAGAGTATTTATGAATAAATGTGTTAGATGAGCTCCCATTTACCCTGTCTAACATTGAAATGCAGCAGCAGTTAATATCTTTAGTTTCAAAGTGGGGTGAGAATTCCCTATGGAATATGCTTTGTATAATATTTGACATAAACCTAACATTCCTTTTCGATTTAAAAATGTATTCTCTGAAGAATACGAGATAAAAATACACAATCTTGCAATGTAACTTCATGAAATGTTGGAATTAGCATCAATGTGTTCCTGTGCACTATGAGCTGTGTCAACTGCTTGGCTGTTTACAAATACCAAGCAATCACAGCTATGTTCATTTGTATTAAATTCATTTATCAACCCCATTGCTCTTCTGCTTTATTCAAAACCCATTTCTCTGTGACTAGAGTAGGCTTTCACTGAGTCTATTTTTTTCCATCTGTAAAATCTGTAATGTACAGATTAAGTCATTTTTAATTACAAACTAATAACAAACTAATGGTATAATTTACGTGGTAATCTAATTTCTCATTTGAACGTTGTAGAAAATAACAGTAGCTGCCAAAAAAGACATCCTAGAAAATTGTTGTAATACATATTTAGATAACTGAAACCTCATCAAACTATTCCAAATGAAGAATTTATAAGGGATACAGAGCAAATGACAACAGTACAGTAACCACAGCAGCATACAGCTCGGTGAAAGCGAACTGCAGACTGTTTTGGTAATAATAATTTAAAAGTCAATTAACTTTCCTCTACTTTTCCAACATCTATCTTCCTCACATATTTCAAATCACTCTCAGGCTCTATGTTCCAAGCCGTGAGAGATACATGGAGCTAGCAGTAAAATTTATACCAGCAAGAAACACATCCTGTCCTGCCAAGACTCAAAATGAGAAGTAATAAGGCACAAGCCAGCTCTGGAGTCTCCAACATAAGGAGGACACAGACCTGTTGGAGTGAGTCCAGAGGAGGGCTAGAAAGATGATGAGAGGGCTGGAGCACCTCTCCTATGAGGACAGGCTGAGAGAGTTCAGGGTGTTCAGCCTGGAGAAGACAAGACTCTGGGGAGACCTTATTGCAGCCTTTCAGTACTTAAAGGGGGTGTATAGGAAAGCTGGGGAGGGACTCTTGATCAGAGAGTGGTGTGAGGGGGTGAGGGTTTACAGCTGTAAACTGAGAGAGGAGAGATTTGGATGAGATATTAGGAAGAAATTCATTACTGTGAGGGTGGTTCAGACCCTGGTCCAGGTTGCCCAGAGAAGCTGTGCCTGCCCCATCCCTGGAGGGGTTCAAGGCCAGGTTGGATGGGGCTTTGAGCAACCTGGTCTGGCGGGAGGTGTCCCTGCCCAGGACAGGGGGTTGGAGCTAGATGATCTTTAAGGTCCCTTCCAATTCTAACCACTCTATGATTCTTCAGAATATATAATGATTTTTTTAACATATATAAAATTTTCTACAGCCTTAGTTGTTCGATTCAGCATTTAGATGTACATTATGTGTAATAATTAAAATGACCTAACTGCTCTTTTATGTGGGTTACATGTATGTTTGGACATAAAATGAGACTGAGCTGAGATGCATGTGGAGTTGTGAAGACAAAATCATGAGAAATAGCACTTCCAAGTGCAAAATAAGGTCTGAAAATGCCTTTTTGACACCACATAAAGTTGTGTTGAAAATGAATTTTGGCAAATACTAGAAAGCTATGCATTCTAGAGCAGAAAGCTGCAACTACATGTCCAACTGAATGTGTGGTTCATCAGTTCAAAAGCTGGACTCTTTTAGGGAGCTCAAAAGCTCTTATGGAGTCCCTTCCATAAGACAGCATTCTGATGGCACCTCCTAAGCTCAGAATATTTGCATTTTCCAAAACCTTTGGTTAATCACTTCCAAGAATGAATGTATTCTGCCTTCTATAAAATGGTCAGTCTTTATTTTAAATAGTGTTTTGAGTAATTTTTAACCACTGGTCTTTACTTCGTTTTGTGAATCTCCTAGTGTATTGGTATTATTTACTGGCATGTTACATAACTACACTGAAGTTATAAAAAGTATGAAATACGACACAGGAAAGACTTTCAATATGTCCCAGTAAAATAAACCTTTCCAAATGTGCCACAGTGACGGAGAACACAAGAAAAATTTAACCATTCTCTAAAGATGTGGACAGGTAGCCCTTTCACTGCTGTATACAGGAATACAGGATTTGCTGAAGTTTAATACATTGTGAATTGGCCTGAAGACTCTGATCCCATGCAAGCTATACAGCTAAGTTTATTAAATATTGCTGAAATGGAAACCTTTGACATCTAAAGATTTTTTAAGGCAATTACTAAAGCTCCGCCTGGCTTACCAAGCATCCATCTATTCGAGAAGAAACTATGTGGGTACTGCTTAGCTCACTTGGCAAAACCATGTAAGCTTCTCAACTTCTGGCGAAATTTGTCTTGGCTTACTTTCATGAATTGAATTTTCCATTAGAAGGTCTGTATACGAAATTACTCTTTGAGATTTGAGTCCCTAATTCACATACACTTTCAGAAAAAAGCTTATCCTACAATTGAAGAGGCGTTACAGAAACAGACCAAGTATCATGTAAAATTATAAGCAAAATTCTTGGATTCAAGAGAATTCTACACTGCGTGCTACACTGCGTGACCATTGTCATCATTAATCTGTATATTGTTCCAATCTGTTTTCTAAATTGACCTGCCACTGCAAGGCAGAACTACAACATTGCAAGTACAATCCCTTTCCAGCTACAGGTGACATTCAACCACTGCCCAGATGAAGAAGCTGAAGAGATACAGTAATGCCACATGTATTAGTAAATTAAACCCAATTGTGCTACTGTAAAGACAAAAATACTGCTGAAAGAATGCCGGCTTAAAGCTGTTTGTTCATAGTCCTACTGGACAATTTATCCACACATAAAATGAAAGATAGATAAAGGATCCCAAATAGTTAGGGAAAAGAATTCTGCCACCTTCCTTCACTGGGTAAATCTGGGGCAGACAGTGAATGATATGCCCTTGTTGCTGTTGTTGCTTTTCAGACTACAGCTGTCAAATATATCTAAAAGCATATTGAATGATCAAGTTTGAAATTAAAGTGCATCTTTGAAGGGTAAATCCCTGAATCACACCTGAAAGAAAACTGACCTGTTTAATACATATCTACGGTAAAAAAATGATATACAATTTTGAGCAGCTTCCTGCATTCTTACATTTGTAACTACATTGGAATAAGAAATAAATTAAACAAGATTTAGGTTTGCAAACAACAGGAAACTACAAAATATTTTACTTCCTTATCCAAAAGCTGTAACAAAAGAAAGACTTAAAAGAAAAACAATTTAGTATTTTTTTTATGTATGCATGTATTTGCGCATGGAAATTAAGATATCTGTTATGTACTCTTTATCTCCATTAACATACAACATATACCTCAACAACACCCCAAGAAGAAAGCATATCTTTTTCAGGAGGTTTGACTACTTATTTCACTCTGCAGTGATGCAGGAATAATTGATCAATGACATTGCTGAGTATCACAAAGTCCTGGGTGTACTTGCCTGATTCAGTGTTCAGTCAAGTAAGTAGAAATCAAAGAATGTTGTTAAGATGTTAATCAGACCTTTAGCCTTCACGTTCAATGCCACAACTTTGTTCTGGAAATTCCTGGAAAATTTTAAGCTTTTCTTTTAGAGAAAAAACCTAAAACTTTCATCCTGGTTAGAGATTAAAGTATGTTTGAAAAAGTCTTCAATTACATAGCCAAAATATTTTGTAAGAAATATGTCTAGCCTGTGGAACTGGAAAAGTTTCAGCAGAGTGTAAAATTCAGTCTTCATCTTTAAACAGTTAGCAGGGGGGCCCTTCAGTATAAAAGACTACTATTTCTGGGGTAAAATTAGAAAATGAAAGAGCAGTGTACATATTCATTTCTAAAGGGGTGAAAAATAAATATTACTCAAGTATTCAATGAGCTACAAGGGAAAAAAGTGTGCTTTTGTTTACACTTCTCAATAAATACAGAAACATTTTTGTAACAACCTTTGTTATTTCAACAGATTCATGTTGAGTTTTTTTGCTACAACCTTTTCATGAAAAGGAGGTATCAGAATTATCATTCTTGATATTTTTGACCTTTTCAGTATTCAGTTATGTTTAGACTCCCTGTCAGTTCCACCTCTTCTTCATGGGTTACTAAGGCTGTATCCAAAGAAAAATGCAAATTGCCAGCAAGTCAAATTACGGAACATTAATAAGGTCAAAGCAGTACAGTTTATTATCATCTTTCACAGAATACATGAAACATTAACACTGTGTTACTTCATTCTCATGACAATAATTGTAAAGAAACCTTCCTGTGCAACTTAGTCTCATTACAACTTGAAAATTACATTGTGATTTGTAATTCTGTACTCCTCTTAGAATTTGTCTCTCTCTAAATATCTTGATTATTTCAAAATGCATTGAGCTGCACATGAAATGCTTTCTGATAAAATGCCTCATTCATACTTCAATTTTTACTGAAAAAAGCAGAGAAAAGTACATTAGCAGAAAGACTACAAAACAGCATGCCATTTCATGTGCAAATGCATGGAAACAGTGCATGAACTCCATGGCTGAGCAAGAGATTGAGCTAAAGGCCTCCTTTCATCCTACTCAATTTGAATTATTCTCTGATTATATCACTCTGAAGATCAAAATACAAGAAATGTCTGAGAATGCCTACTTAACGTATAGTGTACTGTACAGGTAGAGAATGTTAAATACCCAGTAAGACCTGCTCCTGGAGACGCAAGAACGGGCATACAAGAATCCTCTAAACTCAGTTAAGACAATAAAATTGTTTTATAGTCGCATTCTATCCAGCTGAAGACACTATTGCAAGTACACTAGCAATGTGGATTCTGTTTGCCACCTGGACAGTAACTGACCATTCTGTTCAAGATATTCAACTCCCCACAAGGCAATTACCCTCTCTAAAACAGCACTCTCTATATAAATAGAAATGTATCACATTAATGTATTTTTTAAGTAACACTTAAAACGTCAATATCTATGCAGCAAAAAGTTTTCATGTGGAAAGGGAGGAAAGGAGGATGGTTTCCTAAACAGAAATAAAAATCAGAAGTCAACAAAAAGGAATATGGTAAGAGCTAGTACATCAACCACAAATAAGGAGCAGTAGCATCTTCTGAGATACAGACAAAAAAGCAAATTCTCTAATTGAAAGGAAAAAACACTATAGAAAACCACCTTCAATAACTGTCTGAAGCTAAGAGCTTGTTGTTTGGTGAACAGCAGCATACGTAACAGTTCTGTCTTTCAGCTTCATTGCAGGTTGGATATGAAAAAAACCACCCTTTACACCACATTATGAGTATAAATTTGAATTCAAACTCTGCAAATATTAACCTCTCAGTTTCTAAATTAAAATTTCTACAATCACAAGTCTTTTCAATGTCTCTAGAATGTGCTAAAGTACCACAAAAAAAGCTAGGTTCATAACATCACCTGTTCATTTAAAACTTGGTAGTATGGAAATTCTCATTTGCTTAACTTTGGTATTCTTACAAGAGTAGTTTTTTGTAGTACGAATTCCAGATCTGGACAAGTTTCAGCATTTGGAGATATTACAGGTTTGGGACACTGATAGACATTGACAATAAAGACACTGCTTCTTTCATTACTATAAGAAAATGAACACAACTATCAAATATTTATTATATCTTGCTCCTCATGCAATAAATAGGTGAACAATTTAAAAGTGTTAAATGCTCTGTGCCAAAATAATAAATCACCTAATTTGTAATATTAGACAAGCATGAGAATTACACTCAATGTTGTGAATAGGCCTGTGGCAAGACCTCTCATTGAAAAGCTTTCAGCATTACTGCAATAGGAGACAAATTTTTCTCTCCTATTCCACCTTGCAACATAAACCACACAGCCCGAACTGTACATTTCTCAGGAGTTAATATATTTTTCCAAAAGCTAGTCAGCTTTAGGTTTACCTAGCCTGACCTTTAATATAGCAAGGGATGGATTTTCAACTTGGTGCTAGGAAATTACATCCCATTAGCACCAACAGAAGTTGCACACCCAACTCCCCATACAATAGGCGGTAATTTTGCTTAGAAAATATTCATAGAAACTTCTAAATTATACAATACACATGGAATACTTTCCCTTGAACAATTAAAATATCCTTCCTTTTTATTCAGAGCATCAGTGTTTGGTAGAATCGGTAAAGCTGACTTGAAAGTAAAAGTAATTATAATTGAAAGCCATTTATTTCTTACACACCAAAATAAGTAGACAATGCTTAAGTGTTGGTAGAGATTCAATTTATGACAAGATGGAGCAATTAGCTAGAGAGTTTCAATAGGAAAGCGAAAAGATCAAGGAAAGAACAGAAAGTTACATGATATTCATGAGAGCAGAGTGGGCTTTTTGTCTTGAAAGAACTGGTACTTCAGAATTTTAGCTGAATGTAACACAGAAACTCGTTTCTCATTTTTAAGTAAAAATAAAAAAGAAGACCTTTTTTTAATTATTTCTTCAGATCAACAGAAACAGTTTCATGTTGCCATGCCTCCGTGCATTTCTTGAAAACCTCTTTGGTTTTTTTAGTTCATTCTAAGTTGACAGTTCATTCTAACTAATAGACTTTAGCCAGGTCTATTGTGGGTTCAGGCAGACTATACGATTTAGAGGTTTCAGTTAAATGGGGACTGAGTAACACCATATTCCTGGGAGCTTTCATGTCTCTTGTTCACAGCAACCAGCTTCTGAACAGATAGGATCTGTTAGGCCTTGGAAAAACATTGCATTAGGGAACACTATCCAGTGCCAGCATGAATCCCCATCTTCTGAGATGGAAGGAGAAATAGGCAGAAGAGAAAAATAAATGTGAAGGGAGAAGAATACCCGCACATTCTATTTTTAGGTACCTAAATTTTCCTCAGTGGGCTATATTCCCATTATGTAGTTTGGATTGGAACCTAGAAAATAATAATCTCTTATCTGCATGACAGAGTAAAATCCCAATCACCAGACCTTAGGTGTCCTCACCCAGGTTCTCAGTGCCACAGGAAAATCATTTTAGATTAAGGTGTTCATATAATTAAAATGATGCATCCTATAGCTATTCTGCTTTACACACTCTTACTTTCAAATTATACACAGACAATCTTTTTCAACTTTTCCATCATCCATACTTATTCTTGGAAAATATCTAGTTATCAGCCTTGCCACTTGTTAGGTGACCGCTCCAAGACTGAAGACACACATAGTCTTGACAGTGAAATCCCCTCAGCAAGGCTTCCTAAAAAATTCCCATTTTTTTCGCTTTGCCTCCTACACTGTCTACATTCCTCCCACCTGGCTGACTGTTGTACTTCTTTGTAAAATACATCAATAAAATTATCTTACAACTCTTTTTAAAGCCAGGTCACTAACACAATTTAAGAAACAAACTCTCAACTAGTGAGAGTCAACCCAAATAAGGGCTGGAAAAACAAGCAACAGAAGGTCAGAACTTTGTAAAGCAGTTCCGCTATTGAAATAGCCAATATACCATGCAACCACAACCCAAGGCTCTGTACATTTAAACAATCAAACATAAACATGTACTGAGAACTACCAGTGTAACCCTGTGGAAATGAAAACCACTGTGGATTAACATGTTTTGGGCTTTTGGGAAAGACTAGATAAAAAGTTCACAAAAGCGCACAGTAAGCTATACGATCTCTGTCCTGCTGAATTCATTCACTCAGCTGCAGTTTATAACAGCAATCAGCTGAAAAGCAGTGAGTGGGCTGTCAAACACAAGTTATTTTATAAAGGTACAGTAATAACATTTATGAGATACTTGTAAATCATAAAACGCACTCACAAAGCTTCACTACAGAACTAATTCTGTAATTGCATTTGGACAATGTGAGTTACTTTGGGAGTGGTACACTCAGGATCCTGCATGCTACCAGGGCATGCATGCAGTGCGAGCATATACAGTAAAGAAACACGACTCATTGTTGAATATAATCAATGGATATGGAAAAACCCTGAGACGGTCGTTTAGGATTGCAAATTATCTTTCATGACAACTAATCAAAAGTTTAGCTAGGCCATAATATTATTATGGACACAACAAAATAATTCTCTTAGCACATGAGTAGTAAACTACCTGGGAATGCTCAAAATTCATTTTTTTAGCATAACTATTGGATTTTGTTATTTTTGTTCTTAGAAGGTTTAAAGCATGCGATGTAGTAAGAGCATCTGAATCAAACATCAATCCAAAACTCTGTGCTACTCTTAATACATTCTATGTTATATTAACTCACTTAAAATTTTATGAAATTATGTCAGACTAGGTTACACTGCTTTCATATCAATTAATGAGTGCCAGTATGCTGTCTAACTACTATACACTCTGTTTAATTGTAATTTGTTGAATGTAGCTTCTATTGGCATAGCATGTAAATATGCATTTGCCAATTATTTTTTAAACAATGTAGTACTACTTGGTAAGTCATAGTATTAAACTATAGATTGCAGAGCCTTTTGACCTTGTTCTCCCCCAAATTCCAAGAATCTCCGTACTATAACTTGCAACATCTGGATTTTTTATTTTTCATTTCATTAACCGAGTCATTTGCCTTTCATGATATCAAATTAATTGAAGCCCTTCTCTAACAAAAATGTAAGTGGTTGGTTACTTTCACTATGGAAAGCCATGTAGAATACTTAAAGCCAGTTCACTTGAGTGCAAGTAAATCGAGTAGACATTACCAAAAACATCACCACATTATATTTCTTGCATTTGCCATTACAGTACTGCTATACATTCCAAACTCTCCCTAACATATAAAATGAACAACACATAGGTGGGAAAACTCTGATCAGACGTTGATGTGACTAAAGTGAGTATCTTTGATTCCTAGGCTTAACTAACAGCTTGAACCTGGTGGTAAATTGTCCCTTTGCCATCTTAGTGTGCAGGAGCGCTCTACTTGAAAAAGTGCACAGGCTGCAGTTTCCAGCAACATGCTCTCAAAAAGTCAATTTCACCTTTTGGCAGCCTTGAAAGGACCCAAATTACTTTAAGCATGAGAACTTAAAATAGGGGCAAGAGATAAAAGAAAAGGTCTTTTGGTAAAGTAAAAGAAAACTACAATAGGTAATAGTGCAATTTCCTGTTTACAATAAAGACGTCACATTTTTTTCAGAGGTCTTTTAGAGTGAATCTAAATGGGCCGCATTATGGCACAATGAAAAATAGAAATAACAAAAAGCCCTGCTGATTCAAAGATAAAGGAAACATCAAAATTTAAGGTTACACTGATAAATTACCTTAACATTAAAAGATTTTGTTTCTGCTTTTATCCATCTCTGTGACAAAATATATACACCTACACACTCAAACCAAGATTACATCTGAAAAGTAAAATGCTTTTAAACAGACAGAGAAGCACACTGCAAAGTAAAATATTATGTATTTTATATAAATATATAAATAATATATATAAATTCTATCATGAAACCAAAAACAAATTTATGCTTTTCCATCCAACTCTTCTTCTCAAGAGGCAACTGAGTAGGAAGGGACAACGTCAGGAGTATAAAAATCAAGTCTCTGTGTTGTTTTTTTTTAAATAATAATCTAAAAATAAAATAAGTCCCATGAAAAAGAATTTTAAATTATTTTAAAAAAGAAAAATGTATTACATTTACAATTCTAAAGTATTTTAAATTATTTTCTTTTGACCATAAACAAATTACACTGACTTATTTCACCTTGTTTATATATTTTTAAATACCAAAAAGAATTGTTAAATCCTTTTAAAAGCTTTTGTCATTGATGTCAGATGATCTCTACAATCCGGCATGTGCAAATGACCATTAGAAAGCGAAGGAAATCAATCCAATTTTGAAATATACATTAGGAGTATAAAATTATGGGATTAAGAAACCCTACCTTCTGGGAGGCATTTAAAAGAAAAGAGATGTTTACAGGTAAAACTCTCACAAAAAGAAAACAGAAACACCAACTATTTCCCATTTCTACATGAATATGCAGTAAAAGCTAAGGCTTATGCCATTCCCTGCTAGCGCAGTAATTAAGTATTCAGACCAGTAAACAGC